>JAMXBD010004406.1:0-64713 GCA_024138025.1 Combretum micranthum
CCAAAACATTTAATAGATCATCACGTGAGACTATTATATTCACGTCTTGAACCCTTGACTTCAAACTCCTAGAATCGATACCTCAAATTCCTATAAAATTCCTCTATCTTTCTCCATTCACATCTCTAGTCAGATTACATAACTTTCTACAACCAACATTATCTAGCCATTTATTCCAGTAAAATCCATTCCTCTTAAAATATTCAAAATCTATAAAGGCACATTCATGGATTTTTACCTTCTTATATGGACATTTGATCTCAGATTCTTTGACAGTACTGCTTTTTTGGATGGGCCTGTTCCTTTGATGGTGAAGGTACTTCTTTCCTTTTCTTGGAGGAAACTTTGGAATTTTTCACCTTCTTGACTTGGCTTTAGGTTCTGATATAGGTTTTGGGTCAGAACTTTGTGACACATTTTCCTTGGATTTTTTCGTTTTCGCTTCCTTTAGATTGTGGAGAGCTCTGTTAGATTTTGTTTGTTTTTAGTTCGTTCTTCACGAACCGTATGATGAAAACTGATTGAGAGAGGGTTTGTTGAGAATCGGAGGATTGTGTATCATGAATAGAGATAGGATCTTTAGATGTTACGTTTTGATTTTTGTTGTGATGTTGAGATTTGCGAGGAGTCATGTCGAACAGAAAGGAAGAAAGTTCGCTGCAAGGATTTCTTAGGGTTTGCTTAAATGAAAAGGAGAAAATATGAAAAGCCAAGACGAAGGTGACACTTAAGAAGACAAAGTATTGGGGAGACGAAAAGACAGAATTTGAGCGCCTAAAAAAAAATCACGAGTTCGTACAGAAAGTTGCGAACAATTAATGTCTTCTCTTTCTTTTTATTAAGAATCTTCGATTATCATTCGTTAGTGAACAAACTTTAAGATATTAAATTATTTCATTATTTTTCAATAAAAAGTATTACATATTCCAATTTCATTCCTTATAAATTCAAAATTCAATTTTTCAAGTGGTTTGTAAAAATATCGGCTAATTGCATATCTGATAGGAAATTCAACAACAATATTACCATTAATTACATGATCACAATAAATAATGTCGAATTTCAATGTCTTAGATCTAGAATGATGCACTGGATTTTTGTTAGATTAATTGCACTTGTATTATCACATTAATAGGTATATTTTGAAAAATAAACCATAATCTTTTAACTGTTGTTTTATCCAAAGCATTTTGCACAACAATTACCAATAGAAACATATTTTGCTTCAGCTATAGACAAGGCAACAGAATTTTGTTTCTTAGAAGACAAGAAACTAATTTGTCACCTAAAAATTGACAAGTACCAGATGTGCTTTTTCTATCAATTTTACAACCAACATAATCTGCATCTGAGTATCCTATTAAATTAAAATTGTGATTTTTAGGATACCAAATGCCTAACTTTGAAGTATTTATCAAATACTTGTGTCACGCCCCAACGGTATTCTAAACGTGACAGTCCGCCACACTCAATATTAAAGCTTAAGTATGAACCTTAGCCAATCCCAAAAGCTTTTATATTAAGTGTAAGGCGTACTTTCACAACTTTAGACCATATATGGAATGAAGCTTAAGAAGATATAAAACATATAAAAAGGAGGATTCATAATAAACATTCATTATAGCGATGGTTTTACAAACTTAGGGGCACTTTCCAAGATCACTATTCTATTACAAGATATTTATGCAATATTTCTAATACTAAACTTCATCTTAGAATTCTTTTTATCTAGAAGAAATTATCTGCCCGCAGGGTCCTCGTGCCTTAACCATAAGTAGGAAAACTGCAAAAGATATCTATTGGGTATAAGCTAATGGGCTTAGTGAGAACTATTTTCCATAAATAATTCTTGTAACAAGATTTCAAATAAGTTGATTTAAACAATCAAATGTAATGCAACATACACGTGAGCAGACAAGCATATAGTTTTTCGGAACTATATGTTGAATGGATTTGCACCCTCCATTCGGGGTTTGGTGATTCTTAACCTCAAAACAGTAGTTTTAAAAAGTTTTAAGCTTGAGCACTCATCGCCAAGCATTCCGAATCTACTTGATTTGACCTTGCTTTCGGTCTTCAAGCATTTTCCGCCAAGCAATCGCTTTCGGATCTCCCCAAGTGTTGCTTTCGACATGAGCTTACTATTCTTCTCACCAAGGATAATAACCCAAAATGTGACTCATTCGTGGTATGCATGAATCCATTTATTTATAATGTCATAGCATAATTATTATTGAATTTTTAAGGCGATCAAAGAATTGCATACAAATCAAAGGTTATACTAAAACAAGCATTTAAAACAATTCCGTTCCGATATTCTTAGGATTCTTTCAAAGAATTATTTTACATACATATCGGTTTATCTTTTCCTAATTCTAATGCAACTAATTTACAAGCACAACAAGTATAGCATTTAATAGAAATAAACTCACGTTGCCATGTCGACTATTTCTCTATGTGGATGAGTCGTTCACACACTCCACTTAATCGTAATAATCCTCGGGGTAAAGGAATCCTTCCTCAGGGTCTCCTAGCCAAAGAAAATACCCACAATGAGTATTCCTTGATGATTTTCTTGAAGTTTGACAAAACAATGTCAAAAGAACGTTAAAGTTCGTATAAAGAAATGTTCCAACTTAAAATGGCCATAACTTGGTCATTTTAATTGGAATGCGCATATAATATACCGATTTCTACCTATTCGAAAAGATCTACCCATTTCCAAACCTATTTTTGTCAAACTACGTCATTTAGGCCCCAAAACAGTGGCGACAAAGTTCACCACGAATTTTTTAACACAAAACAACTTTAGTTCAAGAAATCAAAATTTGTTTGATAAATACTTGGTTATCTATATAGTTGAAAAATTCTCTTTTTATAACTATATAACTTATTTTTAAGCGTACTCAAGTTTTTTGTTATCCAAATATTTTTCTTGCGTAAAACAATGTCGGTTTGAAGTTTTTTAGAAAAATATAGTTTTCAAAAATTGTTTTTGTAAATTTCTTGAAATGAATACCTTGTTTCCTTTGTTTTCTAAAAAAATGCTTTATATTGGTTTCATTATTTTTCCCAAGTAAAATGAAAATTTTTATTTTATAAGTTTCCTATACTAATACTATTTTGGAGTTTTTTAGAAATACAACTATTTATTTTTCTTGTACAAATTCTTTGTCTATTATTTGCAAAACCTTTACTTGAAAATTTCTCATTCTTTTCTCATGCCTTATAGAAATCATCCATTTCATAAAAGCTTATTTTCTTGATAAAACAAAGTGGAATAATATGTGACTTAAGAACTTTTTATAGTAAGTAGTTTCTAAAATTTTAATAGTTTCTTCTTGTAACTTGAAAAGAGATAACTTTTTTTTTTTTTCAAACCATAGATTTCCTTCTTTACATAAACTTATTTCTAATGTGTTAAAATCTTCTTTTTGTCAATTTATTTTTAGAACTTTGAAATTTTAGACAACAATTTAAATGAACATGAACTGTAAGAAAATACTAGCAAGTAAAATAACATAAGTAATAAAGTCAAGTATTGGAGTCTTAGCTTTTTCAAGGCTCCCGGGACTAAGAAGTAGACTAGTCCCAAAATAAAATAAAATGAAAGAAAGAAAACTTGTTTTGACTTGATGAGGACAAGTCTAAGACTAAGACTAGTGTTAATTTAATAAGGAATAAATAAATAAATTGCTTTGCATGAAATAAATAAATTGCAAGTGAGCTTATATGCTCTAAAGAATATGTGTATATATATTATAATATTACTTAGATATATTAACAATAATAAAAAAAAAAATAATAATAACAAAACATAAATGGATTTGCATGAACAAAAAATACATGAACATAATGCAGCTTCCACACTTGTAGTTTGGAAACTCACTATGGTCATGTAAAGTTACATGACATGAAGAAGAAGAAAATAAAGGAAGGTAGTTACCTAAAGAAGGTTTTGATAGTAGTATGTGGTTATGGATTTTAGTTGTTGGTGGAAGTTGTTGTGGAATTATTTTGAGAGAGTTTTGAGGGGAGAATTGAGAGAGTTTTGGTAAGAATTTGTGGGTAGTGAATGTGTGAAAGAAGTGAAAGAGGAGGGGGGTATTTATAGGAAAATGTGGAGGGATTTTTGTGTGATTAAATAAATAAAAATTGAAACAAATTTGAGGAGAGAGGGGGGCATGGGCGCCGGCCATATGATGGGAGAGAGGAGATTTTATTTTTTTTTTTTTTATTAAATAAAAGATGTAATATGTAAGGTAGATAGTTATGAGAAAGGTAAAAAGTAAAGGTTATAGGTTATGGAGTGTGTAAGAATAGGTGTAAGAAAAAGTAGAGATAAAAGAATAGTGTAGAATAGTAATGAAATGTAATGTAAGATAGATATGACTAATAAAGTACCGGTAGTAAGAAAATACGCGTATAAATGTGATATCTGTTGTTTTTACTCACCAAAAATTATGAAACTGATATTTTTGGAAAACTTATATTTTTACGAGTTAATGGTATATTCGGAATAATTTTCCTATTCGAGCTCCTGGACACATTTTTCGAGAGCTGTGTCCGATTAGGTTCAAAGGATGAAATTCGCAAAACTGATTTTTATATAACTATAGCTATTACGAACTATTCTAGCTAATTATTCCAACTTCATTTTCTAGGGCCAAAGAAAAAGCAATGACGGACTTAATTACGGTAAACTAGGGTTTTGTTGACCTTTAGGGTTCCGTTTGTCTTTCGGTTTAGGGTTTTATGCTAGATCGATTCCAAAAATTTGAGGGTTTACAACTTGAAAATTCTTTTAACAGTTGTCAAATGTGTTTCTGTTGATGTACTTTGAAATCTAGCACATAAACACACACTAAAGAGAATATCAGGTCTAGATGCAGTTAAATACAAGAAAGAGTCAATGAGACTCCTATATAACTTTTCATTTACCTTTTTCCCATTAGAATCAGAATCTAACCTTGTTGAAGTACTTATGGGAGTTGCAGCTCCTTTACATCCTTCATACCCAAATTTCTTCAGAATTTGTTTAGTATATTTTTCTTAATGTATGAAAATTCCTTCTTTTGTTTGTTTTATTTGTAGTCCAAGAAAGAATGTCAACTCTCCCATCATTGACATTTAAAATTATGCCTGCATATTCTTTGCAAAATCTTGACAGTATATTTCATTAGTAGAACCAAATATAATATCATCTACATATATTTGCATAACCAAATATCTTGTTCATAAGTTTTTAAAAACAAAGTTGTGTCAACTGTTCCTCTTTGAAAACTTTTGAAATTAAAAACAGACTTAATCTTTCATACCAAGCCCTTGGAGCTTGTTTTAAACATATAAAAAGCTTTATTTAATTTAAAGACATAATTTGGTTTAATAGGATCTTCAAAACCGGGGGTTGTTCAAATATCTTCTTCTTTTATAAATCCATTTAAGAATGCACTTTTTACAGCCATTTGAAAAACTTTAAAATTTTTGAAACATGCATATGCAAGCATTAAACGAATTGCTTCTAGTCTAGTTACAGGTGCATATGTTTCATCAAAGTCAATTCTTTCTTCTTGTGAATATATTTAGCTACTAATCTTGCTTTATTCCTACTTATTTTTCCATTTCCATCTAGTTTGTTTTTAAATACCCACTTAGTTCAATTACAGATTTTCCTTCAGGTTTAGGTACAAGATTCCATACATTATTTCTTTGAAATTGATTTAATTCCTCTTGCATAGCATCAATCCAACTATTATCATTTAAAGCTTCTTCAATATTATTAGGTTCAATTTTAGATAACATAGCAAAATGATTTTCAAAATCTTGTAACTTACCTCGTGTTTAGACACCAGATTGTATATTACCAATTATTTGTTCAGATGGATGAGCGGACTTGTATTTCCAACCTTTAGAAGTTTCTGGTTCAGATCTTACAATTTCTGAAGTACCTTCTGTTCTTGCTTCTGTCTTCTTTTCTAGAAGGGTAGATACTCCAGATATAGGTTCTGTACTAGGTTCTGTTTTAGATTGAGATCCTTTTCTTCATCTGACTCATCATCTTTTGTATCTTCAACAAACTTAACATTAATTGATTCTTCAACAATTTTTGAGGATTTGTTATATACACGATAAGCATGACTATTTAAAGAATATCTAAAAAGTATTGCCTCTTCAGATCTTTCATCAAACTTACCAAGATTGTGAACATTCCTTTTTACAAACATTTAGATCCAAAAGCATGAAAATAAGAAACAGTAGGTTTCTTACCTCGAAACAATTCATAGGTCTTTGTTGTCATAGGCCGAATATATACTCGATTGATAACATAGCAAGCTGTAGACATGGTTTCTGCCAAAAATACTCAGCAACACCACTTTCATTTAACATAGATCTAGTCATTTCTTGTATAGTTCTATTTTTGCGTTCTACAACTCCTTTTTGAGGTGTATATGGAGCTGAGAAGTTATGAGATATCCCATGTTCTTCACAAAAATTTATAAAATCTAAATTTTTAAACTCTGTTCCATGATCAGTTTCGTAAACTAATTATGGAAACTCCTTTTTCATTTTGTATTTGTTTTGCAAATTTTGAAAAGAATTAAAAGTATCTTTTTTATGTCTTAAAAAACATAACCCAACTATATCCGAATAGTCATCTACAACAACAAATCCATATTTTCATCACCCATACTAAGAGTTCTAGTAGGTCCAAACAGATCAAGATGCAACAACTCAAGAGGTCTTCTAGTTATTATTGCATTTTTACTTTTATGAGAAACAGATACCATTTTATTTTTAAACATGTATCACATTGCACATCCTGTTTAATACTTATTTTAGGTAAACCTTTATTATATTCTTTTTGGATAATTTTTCTAATTGATTAAAATTAACATGTCCTAGACGTTTATGCCAAACAAAGATCTGATCATTCATAGATAACAAGCAACATGCATCCTCCTTTTATTAGGTCTTATCAAATATATATTTTCTTCTAAAACCTTCAAATAATTTTATACCATTTTCGCTAAATGCAAAGCATTTATCTTTTTCAAAAACCATTTTATATCCTTTATCACATAACTGACTGATACTTAATAAGTTATGTTTTAAACCTTTTACTAAATAAACATTTTCTATAGTATGAGGTGACATACCAATATTTCTAGTTGCAATAATTTTACCTCTACTGTCATCTCTAAATTTTACATATCCTTTTTCTTCCCATGTTATGCTATTGAACAATGAAGCATTTCCTGTCATATGTCGGGAACATCCACTATCAAGATACATGTTCCATTGATTTTAGCTTCATGTTCCTGCAAAAATAAAAGGATTAAACCTTTTTAGGAACCCAAACAAGTTTGGTCCTTTGAAAGACAAGCTCGTTTCATCCCTTTGTTTTACTTGCTGAATATTGAGCTTGTTTCCTTTATAATAATATACTTTTCTATGTGACCAATCTTATTACAACAGAAACATGTATATGTGTTATTATTATTATTCCAATATCTATTGTTTACCTGTCTCCAACTATTCTGTCTCGATAACTTCTGTAATAGCTTCTGGAATACCTTCTGGTATGATTTCTGATAAAAAAAATTTATTTTTCCTATTTTATGAATGCCAAAATGAACTTTTATTGATCATTTTTATTACGAATTTGGCACTTCAAAATATTAATTTATGCTTTTAGGTCTTTAAAGGAGATATTTTTCAAAGAAAGCGAAGATGGGTAAAAAATGCAAAGTTTGGATTAAGAATAACTCATCATGACAAGAACAAGCCATGTCTTTCAACCATTACAAGAAAGAAGCAAAATTAAGGGCTAAATATCAAGCTTTTGGAAGACATTTATGTGACATGACCTGTCCCTAAACCTGTCAATTTGACAATCCGTTACTTTTTGAGAAATGGCTTTTTTATTGAATGGTAACCCCCTATTTATTAAAGAAAAGTCTATTGGATATCAAAGGGGTGTTACTTTGAAAAGCCAAAAGACCCGTAACTCCGTAACTTCCCATTTCCTCCATAATGAATATTCAATTCTATTTATGTGTTATTTTGAAAAGTCAAAAGACTCGTAAATCCCGTAATTCCCATTTCCTCAATCAATGAGCATTCAATTCCATTTATGCAAAGATCATTATAAATTGAAGATGGAGGAAGAATCAACAACAAGAAGAAAAAAAGCAAGGAAGAAAGAGAGAGCACATATAGAATTCATACATAAAGTTTTTCAGAGTTTCAACAAGTCAAGATTATCTTGGATTGAAGATCCACAATTTTGAGCTTCATTTTCTCGAGTGATATCATGAATTCTAGTTTGTTTCTAGAATTTCGTGTATTCTTGTTAATTACTATGGAAGAGTAATTTTTCAGATCTAGGTTTTGTTGAACTCTAATTTTATTTTGTGATGAGGATTTTGGTTTAATGAAAGATTGATGTTCTTTTGTTCAATTGCATTTTTCTTAACTGTTTCTTAAGTTTGTTTATCCGGAATGCAAGCTTATGTGTGATTTTCATTTAAGTTAATTGAAAGATTACTTTTATGATTTGATCTATGCAATTGAAGAGATTTGTTTGTAATTCTAGACATAGAATGGCAAGAATCTTCTATTATTTTTATGAGTTCATGTTATTAATGCAAATTTAGGTTGCTATTGATTGAGGAGACATCCTAATTGATTAACCTAGGTTTAGACAATTTGTTAGATTCGAAAGAATTGACATTTTGCTTGAGGAATTCTATAGCTTAAGAACTAATTCTTAAATATCTAGTATGAGTTGCCAAGGATTCACATGATAATTTGGAGTAAGACAAATCTGGATCATTTGTTCTTATTGAATCTTGCTTGTTTGTTACTAGATCTGTGTTAATATTATTCAAAGTAAATTAGATAAATAGTAATCATCAAAATTATCGGTTACATAGTAGAGAAACGGTAATACTAGTACTTGATATCCAGATCCTAGAGGACGACAGTATTAATTTATTCTACAATCGATAGGTACACTGCTATTGCCTTTATAGTGAATTAAGAACGGGACTTTATAATTTAAAACTACGCTTGAAGGCAATCATCAATTTCCATAAGAATATTTTCTTTCTAAATCACTTCTGGAATTCATTCTCGATTTTTGAACGTACTTTTCTTTTCCACGTATTGTTTATAATCAATCTTTTTAACACTTGATTCTGCATTTACAATTGGTTTGGCTCTCGCAAATATAGTTTTCTTGGATGTATTTGAATTCAAACCATAATTATAACCTAAACCATGCTTTTCACACGAATCTTTGTGATGAAATCAACATTTTTAGATTTTCATCACTTTCATTGAACTTATTGAACGTGTTCTTTATTGAATTCGATAATTCATCA
Organism: Combretum micranthum; assembly: GCA_024138025.1. Classification (NCBI taxonomy): domain Eukaryota; kingdom Viridiplantae; phylum Streptophyta; class Magnoliopsida; order Myrtales; family Combretaceae; genus Combretum; species Combretum micranthum. The sequence continues at coordinate 9,387 of JAMXBD010004406.1, forward strand.
ATTTTTACTTTCAAACGCTTGTTTTATCTTTAGCAAGTTATTATCTTTTCTTAGCTTTTCATTATCCTTAAAAAACTTTTCATTTTCACTCTTCAAGATTCATTTTCATCGGCAAGCAAGGTTGGTTTGCTTTAATGCATCTTTTTCATTCTTTAATGATTTTATTTCATTTATCATATTTAGCAATTTTTAAATCAGCTTTCTTAAGAGCTTTTAAGTTTTTCCATTTCAACAATCATATTCATCTTCAATTGCTTCATCATCAGTTTCAGAAGTTACCTCAGAAGTAGCCATAAGACAAAGGTTTGCTTCTTCTTCATTATCACTTATAACTTTGGTTCAGCTTTGACTCATCCAAATCGCTCCAAGTTGCATCATTGCTCGACTTTTCTTCTTGAATTTTCGATCTTTTTGATTAAAAACAGGGCACTCATATTTAATATGTCCCGGTTTTTTACATTCATAGCACATATTTCTTTCTTCTCTTTTTTTCTTCTTTGTCCTTATAGCTTTTTCCTGCATCAAATTTGTTAGATCTATTGAAACTTTTGAACGTTTTACCTTTCTTTTTCTTCAAGAATTTGTTGAATCTCCTTGTAGCATGTTAATATTTTCATCATCACTATCCTCTTCTGAATCAGATTCAACAACTCTTTTGGCTTTGAAGGCTATTGCCTTGGACTACTTTTTGGTTCTTCAGTTGTATCATGATGGTGACTGTATGCCATCAGCTATTTCTTTAACTGATAAGTGTCAGCTTATTTAATCTTGAGCTTCTTCTATGCTGTCTTTTTGGCATCCCACGATTTTGGTAAGATTCGAAGTATTTTCCTGACAAGATCAGAATCATCTATTTTTTCCAAGAGAGGTTAGCTCATTTGTAATAAGTGAATCTATTAAAAGCATCTTTAATTTTCTCATCAGATTAATTCTAAATAATTCATAACGTTGAAGTAATGAATTGATTTTTGTTTCTTTAATTGTGTCTGTTCCTCATAAGTTTTTGAAAGGTATCCTATTTCCTTTGCCAATTCAAGGAGAAATTAGATAAAATTCAGAAGAAGCTATGGTTGTGAGTAAGAGATTCTTAGCCTTATTGTTCTTCTCAATCACACTTTAGCTCTTCATCTGTGAAACTTGCATCATCCGATATTGCTATTGGATTGTCTCCAAATTGGATCACCTATTAAGAAGCATAATCATTAGCTTTGATATAAGTTGTCATTCGCATTTTCCAATAAAGATAATTTGAACCATCAAAATATGGAGTTCTATTAATTACAATATTGTTCTCAGCCATTTTGTTTGGATCACTCAATTTAAAAGAGTCTTGCTCTGATACCAATTGTTGGTCCCGAAAATAATCAAGAAGGGGGGTTGAATTGATTATTTCATAAAATTAAATTTTTTGCCTTTTAAAAACAATCCCCTTTGATTTTAATTTAAGAGAACAATATAAACAATTAAACAGCAATAAAATAAACTGTGGAAATATAAATAGAGAAGGGATAAGAAGATCAAGCAGATATTTATAGTGGTTCCGCCTTGTACGTCAGTCCACTCTTCCAGCTCCGAGCCGGGGACCCCGTTATCCTACGGGTTTTGTTCCACTATATCCAACAAAATCAATTACAAGCTTGTACAATTCTCTCTGCTCGATTCTCACAGCTATCCTCTAGCTTCATCGATTACAGAGTCTAAACTAGTAATTGAACTAATTCACTTGAAGACAACAACAAGTTGCTTCGATTATCTAAAAGACAAATGTAAAGATTGCAATAAAATTTGCTACAAATCTGCACATGGAAAGAGAACAACGAAAGTTTGCTTTTTCAACTCTTAAGAATTTTTTTTTGTCAATGATTGAGTCAAGCTGCTCTCGGATTTTTCTTTTTTTTTCTGTCTTAAGTTCTGCGTCTTGTTCTTCTTTTTAACTCTTTCACATCTCATATCCTTCTAACGTTCAGAGATTGTTGCGCCCAAGATAAGATAGATATCCCAAAAATCACGGATGAAAATCTATCACTTCTTATCCTTAATTTGATTTATCAAATGCTGCTGATATTCTTCAAGAGAGAATCTCGTTCTTCTTGTTTTCTTCAGTTCCAGAGTTGAATTTGAATTCTTGATATGCTGAATTAAGAGAAGATCAGCTTGAATTTCGTGATTTGAGATAATCCACTTGTTTTCTGTTTGAAAGCATCTGATAACGTTGATCTTGAAGATAAATCTGGAGAACTATTGCTGATTGCTAATATCACGATCTTCAACGTAATCTTCGTGTGTTATCTTCTTAAAGAGAACATTGTTCTTATTTTGATATTCTTAATAATATCCAATTCGAATTTGTTTTTATCTTGAGAAAAATCAGAAAACATAATGTTCTGTCTTGAAATCGTTCCATCATTAATCAACTGTAGCTTCTGTTCTTTATTTTCAGAAAACTTCTTTGATAAAAATAATCAATCCGACAATTTCTTTAATCCCTAGGATAATCCAACTTTAGTGGAATAATAAGTATACTATCCGAATATACTTATTATCTCGGAGCTAGGTCTTCAAAATTATTGATCTTTTTCATAAATAAATGTAGATCTTGTTTGAGAAGATGAACAGTAACTATCTTTAACTCAGAATTACTATGAAGTTTCTTGAAAGGTTCTGTAAAACTTCTGTGTTTCTGGAAACTAACTTTAATCAGAATGGTTGCTTTGAGTTTCTCCCAAAGGTTCTGTGAAAGGTTCTGTGTTTCTGGGATTGTTTTATACTTAAGTATCCTTTGAAAAACATTCTGTGTACCTTTTTCTTTTCTAAACATCATCCGAAATCTTCATATCGTATAACAACTCTTGTCTAACTTATCTAAAAACTTGTTCATATCCAAGACTTATATTATTCAACCTTATATATTTGTTCAACAATTTACCAATATTCTGTATAAAATTCTGAATATAATTCTGCACACTAATAGAATAGTTAGTTCATTGAGTATTTTGTTATCATCAAAACTTTAGATATATAGAGAATCAACAAAGTATTATTTTGCATGTTCTGCTGCCATTGTCTTAAAATACATTACTCCACCGGTCTGCCTTTGATATGAATATACGCCTTATACCAATATGGAAGCTTTCGAGTGACTGAGGTAGTCATTCTTAAGTTTTAATATTGTGTATAGTGGGCTGTTACATTTAGAGTACCTGTTGGGGCGTGACTGTAAGCCCTGGCTTTCTTTGTAAACCAAGCTTGACTTCGAGAACCGAATCAGAAATCGAAACCCTAAATCGAAATAACTAGGGTTAGAAAGAAACTTAGAAACCCTAAGTCCGGCTTCACTGAGAATAAAACCATTGAACTGTTGACAGTAAGTTAATCTAGATTATAGTTCTAAAGAAAATATCGAAATATAAAAAGATCAGTTTTTAAGAAATTATCTGTTTCGAACTCGAACGGGATCCGTTTTGGAAAATCAGACCCTAGGACTCGAAATTAGAAAAATATTCTAGAATACTCTTTAAGATCGAAATTTAATAAGGAATTTAAAAATATATTTATTATAATTTTTCAATTTATAAAAATTATAATTATAGTATTTTTATCGTATTTTTTTCACTAACCTGTAATTTAATTGTCTAATCTACTATTCATTACTATTCACAAGTACAAGCCCATACTCTACTCACACTCACAAGTCATACCCCACTCTTACATCCTTACACTTTGTAAAGACCTGACATGCTCAATTCTCAAAGTAAGCACACCAAGTCCCTAACCATGTATAACTCTTACGAATTATACATAAGGTTGTCCTAAAAGAAGGTGTTTATGTTGAATATTGCTAAACCAATTTTAAATTTATGAAATCGTTTAGTTAGATTTCTAAATAACTAGATTTGGCAGCGGGAAATCAAATTTGATAAAACAACTTATAAACTTCCACTCCCTACAGAGCAAACCAGTTTTCTAAGAAACTAACTTTATAAAAACACTTTATGATCTACTCTTAGGGGTAGATAATCATTTATAATCAATTGGGCATTAACAAGCCCTTAAAAGAAAATACAATTTATAAATATATCCAGTCCTCTTACAAAACAAAACAAAACAAAAGGAGAAACAAAATACAAGTAATATCTCGATCCTATCACATTTCACTCATTCTCCCATATCTTCAGAATCGCCCAAAACCCGAGACAAACATCATTACATCAATCATCATGACCATCACCATCCTCATCAACATCAACATCAACAACAAAACCTGTAAAAAAGAATAACAACAACAAGGATGAGCCGAAGCCCAGTACACAGTAACACAATCACACACGGAGTGGCACGCGAGCTTAACTAAATGCAATGCATCAGTCCATAGGTTATTATATTTTCATTAAAATAAACAAATCAACAATGGAGCACTCACACTCCGGAACAAGCCAATGGTAATCTGGGGATCCTGAGTAACAGCAGCTGCTCAGAGGGTTGACATAGATAGACCGGATATCTATATCTCCTATATCTAACCGATAAAGAATATTACTAGCATCATCTAGGGTTCACACTCCTTTATACACTCCACTTATCCCGGTTTATAACATCAATTAGTTCAACGGTCCCATACCCGTGAACTAAAATATATTATTTCCTCCCGAGCCTAAGAAAAGAATATACCGATACAGTTAACCCTATTAGATACCCACTTAGCCAATAAAAGAAACCACCATTGCATCATGGATTTGAGTCATTGCATCATGACAAAGGATTGGGCTAAGTGCCTAAACTACCGTGCCATTGCATCATGACAAGGCTGTCGCTCCCCGGTTCCGGACTCAACGACGTAAAACACAACCAACACTCATCAATTATTAAGCCATCTTTAAGTTCTTAATCCATTTAGGATGCCTATCCTATCAATCATCACGCAAGTTACTGCGTATCTTGAATATAAAATCCAAACATAGCCTCGGAAGGAAATTTCAGAAGATAATTCAGAAGATAAATCAGATATCCACTTCTATTAGGGAAAGAACTCGTATAAGAAACTAAACTAAACTAATCATCTACTTCATCAAAATCATATAAGAACTTAAGCTATTTATCCATTCATCTCAAACTCATTTTATTAAACCCTATTTGATCAGACACTAAATAGGAACCCCATTATGGCTGCGAAGATCGCCCTGCCAAAATATAGACAATTCTCCTTTGTCTGTCAAAGAATTTCTTTTCTCTTTATTTATAGTGTTTTATTAAAAAGCATTAACAAAGAATTCATAAACCAAAAACATTCATTTTCTAAGTAAACACATATTTGAAACAACATATTCCCCATATTATTCAAAGATCATCCTAATTCATTCATCTAAGCTAATTAATAGCTATTAACTCATTTTAGCTTAACATTAGCTAAATGGATTAAAATTAGTCATTTCATTCATTTACTAAGTCAAGTTGATTAAACTTAGACAATCTAATTCATTTTAGCTTAGTAAAGTTCATTAACCAAAGTTGGACTTAGATTAATTACTAATTCATTATATATCTAAGATCTAGTCACTTAATCCCAAGTTAGCTTAAACCTATCCAAATTCATCAAAGTTAAACAATCCAATCCATTTTAGTTCATTCAAGTTCATTTAGTCAAATTGAAGATAGGTTTGTTAACTAAGTTCATTTTATAACTAACTTCTAGATTTAATCTAATTATTCGTTAAATCTATAAATCTACTTAACCCATGTTTAATTACATGAATTAATTCACTTAACACATCAAATATCACTTATCTATCTCATTTTAGCTCAAAAAGATCCATTTCCTAAGCAAAAACACATTTAACAAACAAAATCAAGTTTTTGACTTTGTTTGAAAAATACAATGGCTAGAAAGAACTAAAATTTAAGCATCGATAATTTTCAAATTTGTAAAAACTCAAAACATGAAAATTGTAGAAATTTTAAGGATTTTAAGGCCTGCATGGGCAAGTGCACGCCCATGCATCAGGTTGTGCACACTGGAACGAGAAAATGACGAAATCCTTTGTTCTTTAAATGTATTTTACACTTCTTAAAGTTCTTTCAACTCCTTCCAAAGTTTCCCAAAACTTGTTATATGATCAATATAACATTCAAACAACATAAACTCACATTCACCACATCAAACATCTCAAACTTCATCAACCTCTATAACCACTATTCATCATCTTCTTCCTAAAACTTAACTCATATCAAACTTCAACTCAACAATTACAAAAATAAATAACACTTTCAACCCAATTCAACATCAATTCATCAATTAGATAAATAAACAACAAAGATAACAAGGAAATAACAACTTATCTTTTTAGAACACTTGCACACTTGATCTTTCTTTACACTTCTAACTTGTTTTCCTTCATCTAGCTTCTCTCCTAGCTTTGATTATTCTTCTAGATAGCTTTAATCCTTGAGATTTGTGGAAGAAATTGGAAGAAAAGAAGAAGAAAGGAAGAGAGAAAAGAAAGCATCGGTTGGGGAAAGGGAGAGTAAGGGAAGAAAAGTGAAAGGAGAGAGAGAGCAAGTGAGGAAAAATAAAATGAAAAGGATATTTTAAAATAAGGGTATCAAATTTAGAACTTTCAGATCAATATCTTTAGTTCTAGAAGCATTTAAAAGATAATTTTAGAACCGATAGGTTAGAAATTAAGGACTTAAAATAAGAACTTAATTTAGGAATCTAGTTTGAATGAAAGATATTTAATTTGAGTTCGGATTTAATAACTGACATTTTTATTCAAGCAAATGAACTCAAATTTTGTAAAGATTTAGGAATTAATGTTTAGGCTAAGAATCAAGAGTTTAGGAATCCTCTAAACATTTCAATGACTTGTTTAGAGAATTTAGATTTCAAATCTCAAATTTCATTTAATTAATTACTAATCTAACTTTGTCAACTTGTCTATTTATATCCTATGATTAATTTAATTCATTCAAATCTATCTAAACCCAATTTCTAATATATGTGAAGGTTTAGGGTATTTCGCACTTCACTCATTACCATTTTCTTTTCCCATGCAAATTGTCACATATTATTACACAAAATTAATTTTGAAAAATCACACAACACTCTTTCTCTCCATCTCTCCTCAAAACCGACGTGAACCCCCTCCCTTTATGCTCCAATTTGTTTTATTTTCTTCTTTTATTTAATCACACAAAACCCTAATCCAATTCCCTATATAAACACCTTTATACCTTTACCATTTCACTTTCCTTCTTTTTCCACAAAAATCAAGTTTTGAAAATTTTTTTCTCTCCTCTCTTCTCAGTAGTGTTGTTGTGAGCTTTCCCCCTCCCATACACACAAACACACACTTTTTCATCAAGTTTCCTTACTCCACACACTAAATAGGTAATAGATCTACACACTGTCACCACAAAAATATGTAATGGCAAGATCATTCATGTGTGGATTCACAAAAAAATCCCCATGAGCTTCATGCTAAAGATGTGAAATCATGAAAACATGATGATCAAGCCATCACAAGTTGTGGATCTTATGTTTTAAGCACATATTCTTGTCATGAGCATAATATATGTTCATATAGTGATGATCTTATATAAAAATCTTGCTACTAAATTGTTATCAGAATAGTATACTTTATTTTATGCATCTAACATGATCATCACACTAAGATCTAGCTTTTAAACATCCATCCTTTACATGTCATTTGAGATCTCATGCATTTATTTTGTTTAGAATGAATAAATGGCCATAAAGATTTTGTCTTATGTAAATAAATGTTTTTCTTTTTTTCTAAAGTTAGGATATTTATGAAGATGAGTCAAAAAGCTCAATAACAAATTTTGTTTCATCAAAATAAACTTTTGTAAATTCGGATGAAAAAAAAGCTATATTTTGAAAACCTATTTTTCAACTCCAAAACATGAGTTTTATGTGAAAAATAAAGGGCTTATGGAATAGGTATCAATAGGAGATGATTTTGATAAGTTGATGGTAGATGTACTAAGAGAAATTTTTCAAACAAGAAATATTTAAAAGATAGAAAATTTGAGTCTTATGTTAGTTACATGAAATTCATAACTAAGAAAAGATGGTGTGTAAACACCTATTTTTCAAATCCAAAATGGAAGTTTTATTAAGGAAATGAAATGCTTAGGGGATAAGATTAGTGGAGCCTTAATTTTTAAAGTATCAAATGAGTTTTCTTACAGAAATCACCCCAAAATCAATTTTTTTAAAAAAAAATTCGGATCTAGGAATAGCGCAAAATTAAACATTTGTTTACAAAGTATAAAATTAGGATTTTTATTGAAAAATGAAGACCTTAAGGAATAAATATAGTAAAGACTTAATTTTAGCAAGAATAAATGAATTTTATAAAGGAAATTTCTAAGACAAGTGTGACTTATCAAGAACACAAAACTAGTCTTACTAAGTTAGGTATTCATAACATCTTGTAAAGTAGAAGCTTTCTAAAAATATTATTCTAATAGAATATCATCAGGAACATACATATAGGAAGCTCATAACATACCATTCATGATAGTAACTTGTTAATATTGCATGGATATTTGGCATGGATAGTAGAAACATCATAACTCTTCACAAAAACAATTTCGAAAATGGATGTTTGGCTACTGATCAAAACTTTCCGAGAATTAAAAGTTTTCAAAACTAAGATATTATATTAGAATTAGATAGATCTTTCGAAGTAAATAGGAATCGGTATATAATTTGCGAAATTCCGAGTTAAAATGACCAAGTTATGACCGTTTTAAGTTGGAATTTCCATTAATGACGAGAATTACGAACTTAATAGTTTTTTATGAAATAAAATGGATTAGATATGAGTTGAAATACTCATTTGGATATTTCTTTCATTAAGGTGACTCGGATCTCGAGGATTCGTTACCATCGGACTATTATTACTAAGAGATCTGTGACCTATGGCAAAGTGAGTATTACTTCATATATTCATTTCTTGATTGTGTTTGTAGTGATTAGTTGCGCTAGAATATGAGGCAAAAGACAAAATATATTTGCATGATGGGAATTAGGGGGGATTATGTATGCTTGTTGATTAGTTGAGAAATTGTATTAAGAATATCGGAATCAGGTGATTAACTTATGCTTGTTTAAAATATTATAGGATTGATTGTTTGCGAGATTGGTTGATCACCTAAAAATTGGTATTAATATTTATTCAGATTGATAACTAACATGGGCATAATCACTTCATGATGAGGATGGAGCATTAGCATATGTTGGTTACCCGTGATCCATAAATGGCTAAAAGTTAATTGATTGTGATCCATAAACGACGTAAATGAGTTGGTTGATCGTGATCCATAAATGACATAAGTCGGTTACCCGTGATCCATAAACGACACATTAATTCAACGGTAGTACCGCGGTATTCATTAATCTGCTAACCCCGAATAGAGGGAATAAATCCATTCATATATGATTTCCAGCTGATCATATGTTTTGTTTGTTCATGTTGTTGATGCACTCCATATGGTTGAATAAATAACTTGATTGAATGATTTGTTATAAATGTCTTTATGGAAGTATGCACTCACTAAGCTTGTATAGTTTATGCCCCCATAGCTTCTTCTTATTGCAGTTGTCATATATTTGTCTAAGGCTAAGGCATCCTACCAAGCAGGTACAAGAAATAGGAGTTTCTTTTAGATGTTTGTGTTCAATTTTGTATAGACTTCCATAGAAAATCATAATGTTACTGGATGACTGTAAAAGACAGCTTTTAAACTTAATATTCTTTTGTGGGGGAATGCCCCTAGTATTTTTGTAATTGATTATGTAGACTCTTGGTTTATATTATGATGCTTATAGTATGTCAAATTAAACTATTTTTCTCCATTGGTTCATGTATTCTATTGTCGCAAAGAGATGTCTTGCATCTGTACGAGACTTTGGAATGATTGTGATAGTAATTCCTAAGTCTTATATAGCATGCCGCAAACTGTTACGTTTAGGGTATCTTATGGAGCATGATAGTTTAAGTTGGTATCAGAGCGTAAGGCTATAAAGCATGACAATAGAACTTAACAAGCTTAAGAGTTTAAGCAATTAAACAGTAGGATAAAAATGTAGTTAAAAATTTAAGCTAACTAGAAGTCTTTTCTTGGTATAGATTTCTTTAGGGGAGACTCGGGAAAGGGAAAGGAACTTTGTTAAGAGGCATGAAGAAACTTTTGTGGAATATCACTTAAGATTGAAAACTTTATGCAAAGACTTTGCTTTAGCTTGAAGACCCTGAACCATAGCTGAAATGTATAGGATGCAGAAGGAGGGTCTTAGGTATACATGATGGGTGTCGGTGGTGGACTAGGTTAGATATGATCCCATTAGAAGAAGGAGATGGACCATGTTGGAGACTATCTATACAATGGAAAGAATCATGGTAGAATACGGACGTGAGCCGATGTTCAGGGAGGCTACTTTTATCTTGAAAAATGAAGGAAATCCTACTCATCCAGACTTTAGAGTATGGAATAGTATTAGACCTTTGTATGTTTATGCCCATGATGACCTAATGGATCATAGAGAGTGGAACATAGCTGATGCTAGGAGCCACTTCATCTGGCAGGGAGTATACCTAGACATTATACCACTAACTATAGGGATCCAAACCCCTCATGCTAGTGAGATCGGGATGCAATTACCAAATGAGCCAGTAGAAGGAAATAATAATGGTGAGAATGATGATGAGAATGAGAATGAGAATGAAGAGAATGAAGAGAATGAGGAGAATGAAGAGGAGGAAGAAGAAGAGGAAGAGGATCTGAATTGGGTTGATGAAGAGGAAGCTAGAACACCACCACCTATGATAATAGAGGACCCCAATCATGCGCAAAACCCACCAAATATGGACTTTGACAGAGATTTGTAGATCCCCAATTATGGTAGGATGGAAACTAATATGAACCTAACTAATTGGAGAGATATTTATGTGGTTAATGAACATCCTAGGGTGACCAATGAATTAGTCAATAATCCTATTGAGGTGGAGAATAAGGACGAAGCCATATTAAGGGAAGCAAGAGAGATTATGGACCGAATTTGGGAAGAATCTGGAAGAGAGTTAGGAATAGAAGAGAATAGTGGGAATAGACAAAGAGGAAGAGAAGAAGAAGAGGAGGAGGAGCTTGAACAAGAAGAATTGACCCGACCCCCTAAAAGAAGGAATTTAACTGAGAGCTTACCTACGCCAGTTCATCCATAGGGACAATGGAAGTTCAGCTAGTAAAGGTCGACTTCTAAGTCCGACCCCTGAAGACTCCGACTGATAAAGAGGAGAGATGGAAGCAACTCTAACCCTTATTGTCCAATAAAATTTTGTTATGAGCAATGCGGGATGCCAATTTGCTCCTAGGTTCTTTAACAGATTTAGTATGTTGTCTTTTATCTTTTGTTTCTTTTAATAGATTAGTAAAATGATGAAAAAGGATTAGGTCTAGAATAGCGGTATGGCAAGTTTTGTGTACTTAAGGTAAAACTCATGACTCATGTAAGACCTCTCTTATCTAATGAAATTCGATATGTTTTGTTCAAGGAAGAAATCTTACCTTTTCTTAATATGAGTAATAACATATTGCAACTAATTAAAAGTTTATGCTATAATCATAAAGGACAATAACCAAGTTTAGGACGCATGAGCATCATCTCATTCATCGCATCATCATGATTGATTTTAAATTGTGGTTTTATAATGAGAATTTGTGCTTAAATGTTTTCTTTGAGTTTGTTATTGAGATTTCATGATTTGGAATTCCTATTTTAAGCCTTTTGTTTTGTGAAGATTTAGTTGATTATGTAAATTCTGTGATTTCAAGTTAAACATTATAACACAAACTTAAAGCGGAACTTTAAAACTTATGGAATAATGTACAAACCGACGGATTCGTAATCAGGAGCAAGAACCTCTCTTGAATGAAGCAAACAATGAGAACCAACCCGCTATACCTTAACCAAACCAACCCAAAGTAGCAACCCAAAATCCACTAAACAAGGTTATGAATGCGATTAGACAATTGGCCAGTCTCCTAAGTACATTCATCCAAAATCAAAATCAGAATTAGAATCAGAACTCGCATCTAGGACAAAGTGTAAGGGATTCTGGCCCGCTGTCACCACCACCTGCAGATTACCGGGAAGTAACTGCTGAGGCCCCAACCCCACCGGAGGAGCATTCTTACAATGCACCCTTACCACCACATCTACCCTATAGAAGGCTTCACTAAAGCTCTTTACCGGATTTTATAAAGAGCAACCAGTATTTTGATGGAGCTTCCGGCAAACCCGACGAAGCTGAAGATTGGCTGGCTCAAGTTGAGCGCTCCTATATAACTTTTGAGATTCCACCTATCTGCAGACGGAATATGGAACTTATATGCTAAGATATAATGCAAGATTCTGATGGGAATCTAAAAGAAGGCCCACCTATCACGTGGGATTCTTTACGTAGAGAATTCTTAGAAAACTATTTTCCCTCCAGTCTGAAAGTGAAGTACAGTGCAGACTTCCTACATGTTAAGTAGAGGGGTAGAACAATAGAGCAGTATGAGACCGAGTTCACTCATCTGCTACAATATGCACCTGAATCTTTCAGGGATAGCAAAGAGCTAAAGAAGCAAGTATTTCTAAGTAGTCTAGATGAGGACCTAAGGATTAAGCTAGAGGAGTTTAGAATGAAAACTTACCCAAAGTTGGTAGAAAAAGCTCGGGTAATTGAAGGAGCAAAGAAGAGGAAGTACCAAGAGCCTGACAAGAGAGTGTTTAGAAAGAGGCCATTCGACGCCTCAAGTTCAGGTTTTAAAGGAAAGAGGTATAAGCCCTACCATGGGTTTAAGGACAATGCTAGTGGGAAGCCAAATCAGTCAAAGGCCAATATCACTACCTGGAAGTGTAAAGAGACCCATTACCCTAGGCAATGTCCACAACTAAGAAATAAGTGTTACTATTGTGGCGAATCTGGCCACATGGTCTATGCTTGTCCAAAGAAGATGGCAAAGACCTGCTTTATCTGCAAGGAAAAAGGACATCTGGCTACAGAACGCTCGTAGAGAAAGAGCGTGGCAGCCCGATCTTTTGGAACACCAAGCAATACGAGCACTATAAGATCTGGAAGTAAGGGTAGAAGTCGTGCGGCATCAGCCATGCACGGGATGAGGCTCTACAATTTTAAAGGCCAGTGGATAGTCTAAGAAGACAATGATGAGGAAATGGAACTGGCAGCTATGAACTATGTTGGCAATGATGATGTCAACTTAGTCACGGGTTAGTCATAAAACCCTCTTTAAAATTAAAATTTCTTTAATTGCCAACTTTTGTAAAATATTAAAAATTGTAAAAAAAAAAAAAATTAAAACTCTAAACATAGGATAAATAAGTTGTAAGAGCGATGTAGGATCGAGTAGTGATGGACATTTGTTAAACACATGACACATACGGGTGAATGAAAGTGAGGCTTATGTTTTGTTTAACACGGGAGCAACCCATTCATTCGGTACCACTAGTTTTGTTAGACGACTTGGGTTACCAATAGCTACGACCACCGCTAGCCTGAGGATTAAGACACCCGCAGGAAATGTCGTATCGACCTGGGAAATGTTAAAGGATTGTTTATTGGAGATTCAAGGACACCTCTCCAAAAGTGATCTGATAGCATTAGAGATGAATAAATATGAAGTCATACTTGTCATGAACTGGTTAAGCAAGGTTAAAGCTATAGTGGATTACCAAAAGAAAGTAGTAAACTTCAATGATCAATCAGGGAAATGAGTAGAGTTTGTTGGAGAGATCACAGTCCTTAAAAGAACATGGGTTAAATTCTTTCGAGTTGATGATGGAAGATGAAGAAGTAGTGCCTATCGAGGGTATTCTGGATGAGGAGGAAACTCGGGAAGGACAGGATATACCGGTTGCAAATGAGTATTTGGATGTATTTCCAAAAGTATTATCCGGGTTACCCCCATAAAGAGAAATTGATTTTGAAATTGTTTTGGCCCCAAATACCGAAGTAATATCTAAGACACCATACCGGATGGCACCAACTGAGTTAAAAGAGCTAAAGACCTAGTCACAGGAACTCTTAGATTAGAAATTCATAAGACCTTGCGTGTCGCCATAGGGCACACCTGTTCTGTTTATAAAGAAGAAGGACGGGTCTATGAGGTTATGTATCGATTATCGTGAGCTAAACAAGGTTACAATCAAGAATCGATACCCCTTACCTAGGATTGACGATCTTTTTAATCAGCTTCAAGGAGTGTGTGTGTTTTCACGCATTGATTTACGCTTAGGGTATCACCAACTAAGAATAAAGCCTGAAGATATGCCAAAGACGGCTTTTCATACTCGTTATGGACATTATGAATTCCTGGTGATGCCGTTTGGACTGACCAATGCACTAGCTACTTTTATGGATCTCACGAATAGGGTCTACAAACCACTTTTGGATAAGTGTGTAATAGTTTTTATTGATGACATTCTGATTTACTCCAAGAGTAAGGAACAACATGAGGAACATCTTCGGATGGCGTTAAAAACTTTGAGGGAGAACAAACTATACAGCAAATTATCCTAATGTGACTTTTGGCTGGATAAAATATCTTTTCTTTGACATGTTGTGATAGAAGAAAGGATATCAGTTGACCTTGAAAAGATTAAAGGCTATAGTAGATTGGAAACAGCTACAAATAGTAATCGAAGTCAGAAGCTTCTTAGGATTGGCTGGTTATCGCAAGTTTGTAAAAGAATTTTCAAAGATAGCTAAGCCTCTGACTCAATTGGCACAAAAGAATGTAAAGTTTGTTTGGGCGGATAAGCGGAGCAGAGTTTTTAAGAGTTAAAGCAACGATTGGATCGGCACCAATCTTAGTCTTGCCAAACCCATAAAAGCCTTATACTGTGCATAGTGATGCTTCAAGGAATGGCGTTAGATGTGTACTAATGCAAGAAAGGAAATTTATTGCCTATGCCTCTCGACAAGTGAGACCTCATGGACAAAACTATCCTACACATGACCTAAAGTTAGCCACAGTCATCTTTGCCTTAAAACTTTAGAGACCTTATCTGTATGGACAAAGGTATGAAGTATACACGGATCACAAAAGTCTTAAGTATTTATTCACACAGAAGGAATTAAATATGAGGCAAAGAAGTTGGTTTATGTTTGGATGTAGCCACTAGATGGAACTCTTCTTATCTTATGCTTGATAGTGCACTAAAGTATAAACGTGCTTTTTGTTGCTTTCAATTAAATGATTCTAATTACAAGTATTATCCTTCAATGGATGATTGGGAAAGAGCAGACAAAATTTGCAAGTTCTTGAGTCCTTTTTATACCATCACAAACTTGATATCTGGTTCTTCTTATCCAACTTCAAACCTATATTTTTTGCAAGTCTAGAGAATTGAATGCTTGTTGAATGAGAACATTGGGAGCGAAGATGTTGTCATAAGTGACATGTGTCTTAAGATGAAGCAAAAGTTTGATAAATATTGGAAGGAATACAACATTACCCTTACTTTGGAGCTGCTTTTGATCCCCGAATGAAGTTTAATTTCTTAAAATTTTGCTTCAATAAAATTGATCCTCTTATTTGTGAAGAAAAGTTGACCAACATCAACAACAAGTTGTATAAGCTTTTCAAAGAATACGAGAAGAGCAATGCTAATGATATGAATTCCACAAGCTTTTAAGTTGGATCATGTTCTCATGTTCAGCATGCACTTGGAAATGGAGGTAAGGGAGTAGCAGGGAACCTAGGATTTGGAAAAGGTTTGGGCATTGATTTTGCTATTTTAGATGTAAGTTTACTTTTCACTTAGTTAATTACTTTTTTATAATTATATTTATTTTTAAATATCATTATTCAATACTAATTTTTTCTTTTTATTATGATGTAGGAGTACTATTAAGTTGAAGCAGAAACTACTGGTAAGTCCTCTTTGGATTTGTATCTTGATGAGCCAGTAATGGACATAAACTTCTATCAAGAATTGGATGTATTACAATATTGGAAGACTCAAAGCCAAAGGTATCCAGATTTATGCATTATGGCTACTAATATGCTTAGCATTCCAATTACTACGATAGCATCTGAATCAACTTTTAGCATTAGTGCTCGTGTTCTTAGTAAGTATCGTGGTTCTGTTCTCCCTTCAAATGTGGAAGCTTTGATTTGTACTCGAAACTGGTTACAAGGATATATCGATGAAGGTATTTTATTTCATTCGCTTTGGTAAATTTTTTCTTTTAATGTATAATATTAAGCCTTGAACATTTGTAACTAACTCTATGAGTGATTTGTGAAATGTAGATGAAGATGAAGAAAATGAGGCAACTATATCAAAGGAGGACTCAAATTTGATTACTTATGAGGATGATTGATGAGCTTTTCAATTATGATGAACATTATATTTCAAATTTTAGATATTTTAGATCTCCACCATCAACTATATTTCTTCTTGTAAAAGATTGTTATGTTCTACTGTACAACACTTTTATTCTTATCTAAGTGCTTAAAGATCTTTTTAATTGTCGTTTAGCTTTCTTCCTCGTTATTTATTAAATATTTCCAACCTTGATTGGATCTTCCTCATGCAGAGGAAAAATTGATTGAATTTTCTCTTATCAAATGGCTCCAGATTCTCGTTGGTTTATGTTTAAATTTTTTTTTATATTTCTATCATGAGTGTCCCTCGATTTTAACTTCCTTGACTCTTCTACAGATGTGGGAAAAGGAAAGGGGCTAGCAAGCAAAAGTGCAAGCAATCATTATATTACATTACGTACTTGATTTTGATGGATGGTGGTAATCTGGATAGACATAGCTTTGTCTCTAGCGTGCATCTATATATATGTAATATGTATGTCTTTAAAGCCTTGCCCTTGCAAATTTCAAAGAGACTATTTTTAAGGTTCAGTCACCAAATGATTTGAAGTAACATTTTCGACATTTAAATTAATAAAAATTTATAGTTAAATATGAATTCATATAAATTTTCCAAAAAAATGAAAAAAAAAAAACATAGCAGGTTCATGGGCTAGCCCGTTTAACCCACCAACCCATGCGAGGTGGGTTGGGCCAAAAATTTTAGCCCACATTGCTATGCTGGTCAAAGCAGGTTAACCCACATAACGCATGGGGTAAGCAGGCTAGGGCAGGTTGTCCCCCATAACCTACATGCATAGCTCTAGTTGGATGCTACGCCATGGAAAAGATAGAGAGATAAGGAGCTTCAAAGAAAAATGGATGAAGCAATCAAAACATCAAGGGAGAAAACGAAAAGGATTAAGCATAGAAGACTTGATTATGAGTTAGCTCACAAATTAGCTACTCTAAATGAAAAAAAAAAACAACAAGAAGAGAAGAAGTCCAAAAGGCTAAATGAAATAAGGAAGCAATGCTCAACATGCTGTCTCAATTAGAAACTAATGAAACTCAACAAGGATTGAAGAGCACTGACAAAGATGAGAACCTTTATGATGATAGCTTCCTTGAAAGTGATGACGAAGAAAGGAGGAAGAAAGAAGAGGCAAAAAGGGGAAATTTTGAACAAGAACAAAGTGATCTCATTTTTGCTCAGAAAGTCCAAAAGCAGCTTAATTTAGAAGCTCAAATTGATGAAAAGCAAAAAGGAGTTAGCCCCTCCCCCAAGACCACATGATAAGTTATTTTTACTCTATATTTTTCATAGGATTTTGAGCTCATTTTGCTAAGAATTTCAAATAAAATCTGGTAAAACTTATGTTTTTGATAAATAATGTTGCTTTGAAGCTCTTAGAATCCAATGAGGAATAATCAAAGTGTTTTAAATCAGATTTGGAGCAAAAATAACAAGTAAAGTCAAGATTACAAAAGTCAAGCCCTGTAAAGTTACAGCCGATGCCAAACAAAGGAAGAAAACAACAAAAATTGGCCTATTGAGCCTTAACTATGAGCCCTTAAATGACCCTCAACTTCAGTCGAAGTGATCGAACATCATTTTGGAGAAAATACACTATCGAGCCTCAAATCTTAACCCTCGATAAGTGCTTTTACAAACCAATTCTTCATTAGAATTGCCTCAAGCCTCAGCAACATAAGCCTCCACTTTCTCAATTTTACCCTCGATACAGTAATGGACAAAAATGCATAGGTTACTTTAGCAATTATGAAGTCAAGCTTGATTTTGCTTTATACAAGCCTCGACCAACAAATCACACACGACCCTCAACAAGTGCTTTCACAAATCATATGCATGCATGAAAAATTATCACAAATTCTACTAGAAAGAATCTGTCACTTGTCAATAAAGTAGGTCATTCTTTCTATGCCTAGTAGCGTATAAATAAACGGGCAAGCATGCGTTGTAAGATATGTACCAATAATGTAAATTAGCATATTAAGATAGATTAGTTTTCCGAAGGATTCTTGGGTAAAAGAATTTCCTTTTCTTCTAACTTGAGAATTACTTTTATTTTCTAGGTAAAATCAATTTAACCCGATGTTTGTAATTTTTATGAATTTCTGAGCAATTAATTGATTAATCTTTCAAATCTGATTTATTTCTTCTAATTCACACTTATTTTGATAAATCCATGGATCAATAAACACCTATAGCTTAGGGATTACGAATCTAATTCCCGATTCAGTCAATTTCAAATGCACTTTCAAGTTAATTTGATTAAGAGTTTGTAATTAATGACTTGAACTTAAACTTGTGGTTTTTAAAGGAGTGTTGCACTCTTTTGGATCCACTATTGATTTCAGTGGGATAGATCGAGATATCATTCAATTGAATAGATCTGTGGTTGCTAATGGAGTGGATCCTAACTACCTATTGCTAAGGAAACGGTGAAGACTTTTTGTCACTTGTTTTAAAAATTCATTGAGTTGTTTTTTTTTCAAAACAATGGATTCATATTCTTTATGCAGGTTTAATTGGAATTTAGATTACTAGTTTCGACTAGATCTAGAACTATTGACTTCGAGAGAAACTTTAGTTTAAATTAGAGAATCCGGCGGTATAAACACACAATTCAAACAGCTTTCAAGAAGTTCATTATTTTTAAGAAATCATTCTGATAAGGAATTGGTGAAGTAACCCTGAGCTACTATTTCATAGAAGTTACAAGCTTATTTCTTATTTTTGCCTATTAAACGTTTGTGAATACTCCTAACTTAGGATAGTTTCTTTTTCATTATGATTTTCTAAACGTTTCTTTGGCTAGACAATAAGTAAGGTTGGAAGTACAATAGCTGCCAACCATTCCCCAGGGATCGACCTAAATCACTATGTATGCTACATCTAATGGATGCGCTTGCCCTATGAGACCATAGTTAGTGAAAACAATTTAGAAAACATTTGTAAATTTGAAACTCGGTTAATGATCAGTATGAACTTAACTGAAACCCAAACGAACAAACAACCAAGCATCGCACCATATAGATATTGGTCAAGCTAATCAATCATTTAGAGAAAGGAATAGAGGTAGAGGGTGTAAACCCCTAAAGTTTTGTGATTAATTAAGCTTAAACCCTAATTAGAAAGTCAACCGGAAATCCTAAAGTCAACAAAACCCTAGTCAGACGTAACCGTTTAAGTCTGACATTCCCATTTAAGCAACCCCAAGAAAGTAAGTAAGAGATTAGTATATAGAATAGTTCGTCATAACCTGAGAAAGCTTAAACATATCAGATTAGTTAAACCGCGATTCGTTTTGAGCACGATCGGACACAGTTTTCGAAAAGCTTGTCCTGGGGCTCAGATTAGTAAAAATATTCCGAATATACTGTTAGACTTGTAAAAATATAAGGCTTTCAAAAATATCAATTTCATAATTTTTCGGTAACTAAAAATATCATATATCGTAATTATACGCATTTTTTCTTACTACTGATACTTAAATTGTCATGCCTACTTTACATTATATTATTTACTACAATTCTATACTATTTATCTATCTCTACTTTTTCTTACAACCTACTCTTACAAACCATACATCTACTTTCTTAAAATTTTCATTTCCAATATAACTTCACATCTTTCATATCTTATTTTTTTCATTAACAAAAATACAAAAAAATAAATTTCTCTCCCTCTCTACACTCCCATTTGCACCAGCCATGCCCCCCTCCTCTCCTCAATTTGTTTTGTTTTTCAATTATTTAATTAACACAATTTTCCTTCCACATTTTCCTATAAATACCCCCTCTTCCTTCACACCATGCATACACTAAAAATTACTCTCTCAAAATTCTACAAGAATTCTCTCTCAAAGTTCTCTCAAGTTTAGTTTTCATAGGTAATATTTCTTCAAGTTTCCTTTATGTTCATTTACTTAGTATGAGCTTAGTGTGTGTTTTCTAAACCATGAATGTTAAAGAAAGCAATAATAAGTTCATGCTTTTTTTTTGTTCATGATTCTAATTTCTTTGTGTTGCTTTATATATATATATATATATATATTTAACTAAGTATATCTATATAGCTATATATATATTTTAGAGCATATAAGCTCATTTGTTTTGTAATTTGTTTACTTTCCTTGCAATTTATTTACTTTCATGTTGTTTTTAAGACTAGTTTTTCTAGTCTTAGACTTATCCTCATCAAGTCAAAATGTTTTCTTTTTCTTTTGGGACTAGTCTATTCTTAGTTCCGAGATACCTTAATGAAGCTAAGGTTTCAATACTTGATATATTTTTTAGTAGCTTATTTCTTTAATTATTATGTCTTTCTTATATTTTCATAATTTTATTATTCATATTTATAACCATGCATGAACATATTGATTTTGTCTCAACAAGATAAATGAGGAAAAGTTTTCTTAAAATGGAAATTCTTCTCTAAAAATCAAAGTAGGAAGTAATTTTTCATAAAAATTTATCTTAACAAACTTTTCTAAGAAATCTAGAGGAGTTCATAGGGATTTTGCGATACATACATAACATGGAAAGAAATTCTTGAGTAAACAAAAGTTTTACTAAACTTCACTTTTTCACCAAATACTAGTTGACAAAAAGTTTCCTTTCATAAAAATGGAATAATCTTAAGAAACAAGGAAATTATTTTATAAATATAGAATTGTTATTATTTTCAAAAAGTAATAGAAAATAAGCTTAGAAAATAAAATCATTCTTTGAAAATTTAAGAAGACCAAGGAAATGAAATTAAGGAAAAGAAAAATACTCATTTAAAATAACTTAAGATATTCTCTAGCAAAAATAAAATGAATTTTTAAAAGTTTACTTTTTCAAAATCTTTAGAAAACTTTACTATTACAAAAAATTTATGATTTGAGACAACTTCATTAGTTTCATATATTTGATATGAGTCAATAAATATATGTATATACATTTCAAATATTTTACAAACTATTATAGTATCTATCTCTTTGATATGAGTTTTTTTGTTAAAAGGAGGAATACAAGTTTTGTGAAATTCCTGGTGAATCTGATCACCACTATTTCGGAGTTCAAACGATTTATTTTGATGAAAATAGATTTAGAAATAGATAGAACTTTTCAAGTAGGTAAAAATGATATATAATATGTGAAATTCCGAGTTAAAATGAGCAAGTTATGGCCATTTTAAGTTGGAATTTCCTCCAATCCGATTTTACCGCAATTTAAGATAGATTTGGAATTTTTCAAAAATAGAAATTCTATGAAAGACTTATTTTGGGATTTAATCTTATTTAGGTGAAGAAGGAACCGAGATCACTTTCTCGGAAGACTACTTCGACTAGGAGCAATCTCATGGAGTTAGTTAATCCCTTACTGGTTACATTTCCTTGGTTGTGCTTGTAAGTAGCACTAGAAAATAAGGAAAAGATAAATGGAAAAATATTATGTGACTTGGATTCATGACTGATTGAATAAAAGTTAAGAATATGAAAGAGGAATGGATGAATAAATTATGATCTCTTGTATCGATATGATGAATATTGTTTTGATCACCTTTAATTGGAATTTAATATTAATTGATTAAACCTATATTGAAAATGATTCATGCATATCATAATTGTGAGTCACATTTATTTTCACTACCATTCTTCGTGTGGGCAAAGAGGAGTTGTAGTGGTGGCTAGTTGGAGCCAAAAAGTCTATATGGGCAAGTAGGAGCCAAAAAGTCTACAAGGAGTAGGAGTCAGTAAATCTGCAAATATTGATGGTCGTATGGGCCTGTAACCACCCGACCCTGACATGAAGGGTGTAAAATCCATGCTACACATGGTTTCCGGTTAATCTTGTGTATTTTGTTTGCTCATGTGATTGGTGCATTCTTATATGATTGTTTAAACACTAGTTTGAATTATGGAAATGTTTTGTGGATGGGAGTTATCTCACTAGGCTAGTTTTGCTTACACCCCTATAGTTTTTTGTTACAGTATGATTACCTATGGTTGGCACCGAGGAGCCCCTTTTGCCAGGTATGAGCCAAAACTACTAGGATTTTTTAGGAGAAGTTATATGTATTTAGTTTTGAGCATAGACTTCTAAGAAAAATCTCTATAGTAGGCTTATGTTATAGTTATGTATATTTTGTTAATGGTTTAGTTAAACAAGACTATTTAAGACGGGGAATGCCCCTAAGAAGTTGTAAGAAATTATTATCTAAATGAATATTCCATATTTATTTATATAAGTTCTTGCATGCTTTTATTATCTACTTAAGTATAATACCCTGTGAGTCTTACTATCTTGGAAGCACGCCTTGCATGTGATTGAAGCTCCTACATGGCTAAGGTTGTCATTCATTAGCTTTAATATTATATGCGGTGGACTGCCACGTTTAGAGTACTTCCGGGGCGACAGAGGGAGAGGAAGAATTGAAGCCCCTAAGCCAATGAGGAAGAGGAAACGAGTTCAACAGAAGCTAGATATACTATCTGAGAGACGAGCATTAATCCTCTAAAAAGAAGAAGAAATAATTCTTTATTTTTTTTATGATTTTTGTAACTTAATATTCTTTTATTCTTATATTCATTCATTCTTTATGGTACGATAATAATTTTGTGTAGGATCACATTAAAATTCTGTCCATAATTTAATCGAAGCTTTGATTGAGCATGATTTTTGTTACTAATATTTTTCTATGATTTGCTTAAATTTCAAATATAATAGGGCAATGAAGCATGTGGCAATCATATCAACCCCTGAGCCTTTAACAAGAGAAGTTCCTCTCAAAACTTTTTATCTTTTAAATCTTGCTCTGAGTCGTTATGTGATAGAAAATCCCTGTCTGTTTTTCATGCTTTAAAACATTGAGGACAATGTTTCATTTAAGTATGGGAGAAGGAAATTAGCGAGATATGGGTTGGATATTGAAAAATGTTGGATAATATGAAATTCTATCTTAATAGAGTATCCATGCTTCATATGATCATTTTCTCACACAATAATAGAAAGTTAATGAAATGGTTAAAATTTGACCAAATATATTCGAAAATCACCAATTAACTCAACAGAGCAATGAATGAAAATCATCATAGTATTGAGTTACTATTAACATAACACTCAGAGCAAGATTTAAAAGATAAATCACTTTAAAACATCCTTGTGGAGTAGTTTTACATGTTATTTAATTTAGAAATTTAGAGCTGGAATTAGCTTAAGGTCCTTAGTAAGGCTACTCAATTTTCTTAACAAAGCTTAAATGATCTATATGTCTTTCAAATTAGTCATTTTAAGAGTTGTGTAATCTCTAATGAAGGTTCAAAGGATGATATCAACTTGATAATTTTTCATTATGCTTTATATAACCAAAAACAAAAAAAAAATTGAAAAAATGAAAACCATGCACTTAGGATTGAAATAGGCAAGGGTTAATCCCTCAAAAGAGCAATTTCTTGCCTCTCTTTCAATTTTAAATAAAGCCATGATAAAAAAAAATATATATATATATATAAAGCGAAAAGAAGCGGGCGAAAACCTATCCAAAGGAAATTCTAAGAAGAAGGTAAAAATCTTCTCCTCTAAAGCTTCAAAGTACATAAACAAAAATAAAATCAAAAGTACAAATAAGGAAGAAAATTTAGGGGATAAAATGATATATGCCTTCATTCTTGATTATAATGCATCTCACGATCTAAACCCTTAAACAATAAAATTAAGATAATAATAGGATATAGCCCATAATAATATAATGAAGCTTAAAAATATCAGATTTGTCGAAATTTAGTTCATTTTGACCTGTATGGGAACAAATTTCAAAAATTGTATCCTGGTGCAACGAACAATAAAAATATTTCGATAATACCATTAGACTTGTAATAATATAAGAATTCCAAAAATATCAGTTTTAGAATTTTTGAAATCTAAAAAATTTGATATAGCCCATTTATGCGTATTTTTATTACTACTAGTATTTTATTTATCTAGTCTACTATTCATTATATTATTTCTACTATTCATTACTATTCATTTATCTCTACTTTTCTTTATTGCCTACTTCTTGCAACCTATATATCTATTTCTTACATTTATTTTTTCAATATTACTTTTTACTTAACTTACTCTTACACTTTTCTTCTAAAATTAATTTTTAATTACTCTTCTTCTTCATGCCATAAATTTTCTTTTCTTTTTCATTTATTTTATTAACTATAATTTTCCTTCAACTTTATCTATAAATACTCCTTCCCTCCCTCACTTCTTACATACTTTTTTTTACCATAATAAAACTCTACCAAAATCATTTCTCAACTTCTCTCTCTAATTTTCCTCTCTAAAATTCCCTTTCCAACTCCCTCTTCTTTCCATGAAACTATCATCCACATATTTCTTCCAAAACCACATTTCTTCTTTAACCAACAAATAATTTTAGGTAAAGAGTCCTACATTCATCTTCATGTCATACAACTTAACATGACCATAGTGTACGCTTCCTAAACATAGGTGTTATGGAAGAAATAATATGTTTATGTTTTATTCTTGTTCATGCAAAATTTTATTGTCATGTTGATATTATATTATATTCTATTTATTGCTTCTAGTCTAACTTCTATATGTTATTAAATATATTTATTTATATATATATATATTTTTAGAGCATATAAGCTCACTAATATAACCTTTATTTATGCTCATGCAATTTATTTATTTCTTTCTTGCAATTTATTTATTTATTTATTTATGCTATTATTTTAAACTAGTCTTTCTAGTCTTGGACATGTCATCATCAAGTTAAAACAATTTTTTTTTTCTTTCTTTTTGGACTTGTTCATAATCTAAGTCTAGAGAGTCTTGAAATAAATTTAAGACTCTCATGATTTTCTTATTTCTTTTCTTATTTTCTAAAAGGACTTGCCCATATCTAAGTCCGAGAAGTCTTGATATAAGCTAAGACTTCCCAATACTTAAGTTTTATTATGTGCTTATTTTATTCATATATCTTTCATCTTTCATATTAATTATTTTTGCCATGTTACTTAATTATGAACTTATGTTTATGCATGATCATGTTGTTGTTGTCTTAATAAAAATAAGAGAAGTTCTTTCTTTGATAAAGAAAATAAGTTAATATAAAAATGTAATTTTGATCACTTAGGAAAAGTTCTATTAAAATTTAGAATTTTTGTTTCAACAAAATGCATTTTTTCAAAAATTTTAGACAAGTTCATCATAGAATTTGTATTGTTATTATGTAAGACTTTGTAATTCTTTACTCTCTTTTCAAACTACCAAAATAAATTACTATTTAAAACCTCAAGGTTGATAATTTTTTGATATATAAATTTTTCTTAAAAATGTATTTATAATATTTTCACCAACACTTTAACAAACACTAAGAAGCGAACAACTTTTCTAGGTCAAGTTTAAAATCAACTCACTAGAAACCCTTTTAGGAATAAATCGGTATGCAACTTGAGGAACTAAGTTTTATGAAGTAAAAAATTCATTTTCTTTTATGAAATTAAGGAAATACAAATAATAGGATTTTTCCAACAAAGATCCATGTATTGAAAAATTATGGATTTAGAAAAGAGTTATTATGAGAATAAGAATCTAAAACAAGCTATTCCTTTAATTTTTCTCATACACTAAAACTTAAAACGTTTTTATACAACTTAAGATGATTTTTCCCACAACCACATAAAGGTTCGTATTTCGAAAAATAATTAGTCAAAAGAAGTTTAGCGTAAAAATATAATATTCATAAACTTAAACTAAATGTGGAAACATGAATTTATTAATTAAGTTTCACGTTTACAAATCTAACAATTAGAATTTTATTGAAAGAATAAAACTTAAAGCAATTCTTGTCACGCCCCACTACACGTAACAGTTCGCTACACTCAACATTTAAACTCAAGTAAGACAACCTTAGTCATTCCATGAGTTTGAACATCGGGTGTAAGGCTCGCTCTCAACATTATAGACCATACTTTGCTTCGTAGTAGCTTAAGGAGACATACATAGCAGCAAGAACGTAAATCATGAACGACTTCAGAGAATTATTCTATTACATGAACTAGGGGGCATACCCCCGATACAATACTAAGAATTCTCAAGCTCACAAAATTCCTTGTATTATCTTTCGGACACTGGTTCCTGGAAACAGGATTGGGAGTTCATTTCTACTTTTAAGACCCAGCCTTATCGAAAGCTCCTCAACCTCTAAGAGCTGTACCTGATGTCCACGGGTCCTCGGAGATAACCAAAGATATTCATACCGCAACAGGAAACTATCGGGGTATAAGCTACACTAGCTTAGTGAGTGAAAACTTCCGAATCACAATTAATACAAACATTCAAGCAAGTAATTAATCAACCAAGTGAAATGCATCAAACGAGTGAGTTCAACAAACATATGACCAGCCGGAAATCATATGTGGATGGACTTGCGCCCTCCATCCCGGGTTAGCAGATTTACGAATCCTGCGGTACGACGCCGTTTAAGCTCACGGTCAACTGAACAATAATTCGTTTTATGGATCACGATTAACCAACATGTATTCGTTTTATGGATCACGATTAACCAACATGTATTCGTTTTATGGATCACGAAAAACCAACCAATGCTAATGCTCCGTCCCCATCGTGATATGAATGAATCCAATTTCAATTGAGTCAAATATACATTAATTCAATTCTTTTAGGTGGCCAACAATTATTCGCAGACATTCAATATAAAATACTAGCTAATCAATCAATAGCTTAACACCCGGTTTCGATATTTCTTAAGTTTCATTTCACACATCAACAGCAAACAAATATATAATTCCCATATAACCCCATCATACATAATCATTCTTTTTATCTTTACCTAGCAACTAGTGCAACTATCATTACAATCACAAGCAATAATTGAAATCGGAAGAGGAACTCACTCGGCCATGGTACGCCGGTCTCTTAACAACGGTGGTCGGGTGATAGGGTATCGTCGTACTCGGGATCACCTACCAAATAAAAAAAATAGCCTAATAAGAATCTCGTCACTAAACTAATTCAAACTATGTATCTCAACTAGATGAATTCGGAATTCTCGCTATTTGCGGAAGCCCGGACTTAAAACGGCCATAACTTGGTCATTTTAACTCGGAATTTCGCAAATTTTATATCGATCTCTATCTACTTCGAAAGATCTATTTATTTATAATATTATTTTCAAGTTTTGAAAATATTAAGGTCACGGAACAGTAGGATCAGATCTGTTCCGTAAGTCCTCAATTTCCAAAAATTTGTTTTGCTTTTGATGAGAATGTTCCTAGTTGATGATTCATGGATGAATGGTATATGAATGAATTCCTAACATGAATGTCATGTAATGAACTCAATATATGCATGGTCATGATGATTTTTGATGATGAACTCTTATGAACTCCTAAGTGTTATAAAATTCCATAAAGGTTATTTCTAGAAAGCTATTCTTCCCAACTTTACATTCCTTAGGGTTTCTTTGATTTTATTCTAGAAATTCACTTGTTATCTAAATAAAAATGAGTTCTCAAAGTCTATATTAATCATGGCCTTTATTCATGCATAAAAATTCACATTTTTCATTGAGTAAATATGTTTTTGAACAAGCTACTTGTAGAAATCCGAATTTTGTAAATTCCATTTCCTTGCATTTTCTTCATGGGAAAACTTGTCTAATGCATCAAAAATTGAAGTCCCAATATATCTATCATCTAAAGACTTCATTTAACTCATAAAACAAGTCATCTAAGCTTGGATACTAAGAGTTTATGTAGGCACCATCCTAAATTACGAATTTTACTTCTAGTCACCATCTCAATATTTTTCATTCTAACTTTACTACTTGTTTTACCTTTTCCTCATGCCTAAACTCATCTAAACTTATGGAAATCATTCCTTCAAGATACCTATTGCACATACCCTTCATTTCTCATGAGAAATATGAGGTTAAAGATGGTTTTGGTGGTTTTCAAGGTAGGGTACTAAATCCATCCGAATTTCCAATAAATCATTTCTAACAAAACCTTTTCTTTTTCAATCTTCTTGCCTTCTACACATGGAGATCTACTATCTAACATATCTATACATAGACAAGGCTATATTTTTATGATCATCCATGCATGAAAATCAAAATAATCATATGAACATGAATGTAGATGAAGATGTGAATGTCTAAACACTAGATCTACTAACTATCATGCATGATTCATGAGTCTCATGGCATGAACATGAATATTTATGCATGATCTCTACTTTACATGTATGAACATAACACTATCTTCAACAAAAACTCATTTAAACTTTAGATCCACTTCTTGTGATGGCTTGAGATTCTTGTATTAGTGTTTTCTCATCCCTAACATATGATCATTGGGATTAAATGTGAGAAACACACAAGAATAGCTTTGCCATTGCAAGATCTAGGAAGAACAAAGCTTAAAATCATCACATTAATGGAGATTTGGAGTAGAAAAGAAGATGAAATGAAGTTGTGAAGGTGAGTGTGTGTGTGTGCTTGTCACGGCAACAAGGAGGAAAGAGGGAGAGGATTTTCAACCTTTGCAATTTTTTTGTAAGAGTAAAAATGAGGAGAGAGAGAGAACATTAGCTTATATATTGAATGGCTTAGGGTTTAAGTGAATAAAAATGAGTAAAATAAAACAAAATAGGAGGGAAATAGGGGGAGGGGGCGCCGGCCAAGAAGGGGGAGGGGAGGTGTATGTGTGTGAAATTTGATAAATTTGAAATTGTGTAATAAAATGTAATAAATGTGATAATTTAATAGGAGACAAAAATTTCTTGGAAAAGAAAATATAATTGAGTAGTTGTAAGGATGTAAGAATAGGGTATGGGTAGTGTGTAGTGTAGGTTGTACTTGTGAATAGTAGACAAGACATCTACTTTACCGGTTGTAACGAAAACACGGGAAAAGCTATAACTGTAATTTTTATAGCTCGGAAAATTATGAAATTGATATTTTTGGAATCCTTATAAAATTACGGTTCTAATGAATATTCCAGAACATTTTTCTGAATCCGTGGCCCGGGGCACGCTTTTTAATTGAGCTCGGGAAGCCCGGAATTGAAAAATTCCCGAATTTGAAACTTTCAAAGGTTTAAAATATGCTTTAGAACATAATTTATGTTCATCTACGTTATAAAACTTCTTTTATTATGAAATCGAAGGAAAGCCGGATCTAGGGTTTCTAGGTTCCTCTCACTAAGCTTGAACCAGACCGATATAGGGTTTCGTTCTCGGTTTTCGAAGTTTGTCCATCACCGGAGAACTAGGGTATACATTACACTAATAATAATAATAGTAACAATAATAATAATAATAATATAATAATAATAATAATAATAATAATAATAATAATAATAATAATAATAAATTGGGCAATGAATACTAGTAGATCGTACTGGAAAACTCACTAAATTCCGGTAGTAATGAGATACAATCAAATTTGCAAGCTCGCATACCTCTAGCCATTTCAAAATTTGAAGAACTAATAATTCAAAGATCCTTATAGAAATACGGGTCTAATTGTATTAATAACATATCCTCTAACATTCCAAATCTCAGGGCACACTTTTCGAAGTCAACCCCTGACTGTATCGGAATAGGTCGAAAACTCGTTGACCCCATCCCTTATAACATCCTCGGCTCAATACGAACCAATTACACCTTCCCTCTTGTTCCGATCAGCTGGTTTAGGAATACGGAATTGCCGGATCTAGACTACGGGGTTTCTTGGGAGATTCAAGGACTTAGGTTTCCCGGTTGACTTTCCGGTTCATACCTTTGCCAATTTGGGAACCGATATCTTATGCTTATATGACATATCTGATTGGTGAGATTTAGTTTAGAGTCAACTTTCATAAGTATTTAATATCCCATAACGTTCTCAGAATTCTTTGGGTTAAGTTTTATTCTCAAAGGTTAATCACTGATTATTTCCTAACAATTTGTTTCAAGGCTCTATTTTATCCGAATTTATAAGTTGGAGTTAAATATCAAATTTGTCGTACGTAGAGGTTTTAGAATGGAAGAATCTTGACTTGCTATTTTATTTCTGAGATTTCTTATTTTTCTCACGATTCAGAAATTTCCAGATTTGTTCAGAATTTGGGACTTATCGAAGTTCGATTTTAATTCGGAGTGACTTTTAGGGTTTTATTTCCAAGGTTCAACTTTAATTTTATTTACTGAAATTTTCCAGGGCTTACAAATTTCTTAAAATGACAAACAACTCAAATTTTTCTACTTTATTTCTACTTCTTTCTCTACATGTTTTTCTTAGCAAATCCCATCTCAACTTATAAAAATCTTTACTTGATGATATCAATGACCTATAATCTTCATTTTTCATATAAAACACAAGTTTGGAGTTGATAAAAGGGTTTTTAAGACATGGTCTTGAAACCATCCGAATTTCACAAGGTTAAGATAAAACTTAAATTTTATACTTTGTAATCTCTTCCTATTTTGAGAATCTCTATTGGTAGATATACCATTTACTTATCAAAAACATCTTCTATTAATACATATTACATAAGCCTTTCATTTTTTAAACAAATTCTTCATTTTTGTGTTGAAAAATGGGTTTCCAAAATTGGTCTTGGTTGAGATCCGAATTTACAAAATTTGTTTTTGGACATATCTTTTGATAAAATCCATCTAAACTTATGAAAATTCATCCCTTACATATCTTATCTTAAAGAGCCTTCCATATCTTGAATAAAAACTTCATTTTTGAATTGGAAAACATGTTTTTAAGTTAGGCATTTGTCTAAATCCGAAAATAGAATTTTGTTTTGAAAAATAATCTTTGAAAATCATCTTTGAACCATATAAAATGAAGTCTTGATGATATATACCCATTAAGCCTTCATTATTTCAAGTAAAACTTCCATTTTGACACTTGGAAAGTGGTTTTTAAATATGAGTCTTGCCTAGATACGAATTTCATCATTTTTGTTTGAGTTCAAAATCAAGATTTACACTTACTATGAGCATAAATATATAAAAAAAAAATTCATGGTAGTAAACTATAAACTCATAGATCTAAACACAAACATAATCAAAGTTACATAAAAGTTAGATCTACAAAATATAACTACTTCTAGCAAGAAAAAAAGAGAATAATCATAGATAAGATGAGTGTTTCATTTTGACATCATCATCCTTAGCTTTTAAGCTTATGGAAAGTCATTTGATGCATGAAACTCTCATTATACTTTACCTACATCAACTATGGAAGCTTTGGACAAGAGTTTTACCAAAGGATCTTGAAGAAATATGTGTGGGAGCTCATTTTTTGAATAGGGGTAGCAAGTGTTCTTGCAAGAACAAGAACAAATGAAGAGAGAAAGAGAGGAAAATTAGAGAGGAAAAATTGCAAGAATGATAAAGAGTTAATGTGTGAATGAGAGAGAAAGATAGAATGAGTTAAAGACACTTAAATGAAGTAAAAAAAAAAAAAAAGAAATGGGCAGCAATTACTTCCTCATGGCTGGCGTGATTTTAGAAGAGAAAGAGGGAGTTTAGTTGGTTTTTAACTTGAAATTGTAATATGTAATTAATGTGTATGTGTTTCTTCTTAAAGAATGATTGAAATAGAGTTATTTTAATCAATTTTTGGGTATTTCAATGGACAAAGGCAGCAAAAAGAGGTCAAAAATCTGCCATGAAGTGATATATGAAGTGTAGAAAAATTGAAGTGAAAAAAAAGTGATGTATGAAATGTACTATAGGTATGGGTTTGTAAGAGTACTTTCTTTATAAATAAAATAAAAACAAGAAAAAATAGAAAATGCATTCCAAAATTTTGTTGCAGATTTTTCATAATTAAAATAAGATAAATAAATAATTTATTTTAGTGAATTATCAAATAAGTTACCAGTATGATCAAAATATGCGAATATGAGCTATAATTGATATTTTTATTACTCGAAAAATTCTAAAAATTTATTTTATAAAAATAAAAATATTTTTCAATTATTAAATTAATTTATTTTATTTTTAATATCAGGTCTTAAAGAGAAACTGATCCAATAAAAAACCGAAATTAACTAAATTTTAGAAAAACAGAATTTTCTATGATATATAAAATATTTATCTAAAAATATAAGGGTTTACAAGAGTATTAAAATTGTGTAATGAATAGTAGTGAATAGTGCAAAAGACTAGTTAATTACCGGTAGTAATGAAATACGAATATAATCGCAAAATCAGATATTTCTAGTTATCGAAAAATTATAAAACTGATATTTTGAAATCCTTATGAAAACGAGTCTAAAGGTATTAATGGTATATTTTTTATATATCGAGCCCTGGGACATACTTTTCAAAGTCTGTATCCGAACGGGTTCAAAATAGATAAAAAATTTACCAATCTAATTTTTTAAGCGACCTTATATTACTATAAGTTACTCTACATACTTAAACTACACCTTGGCCTCTAAGACTAAGAACACGAGATTGCCGAACTAAAACTGCTATATTCCACTTAGGGTTCCCGAGTGACTTTCCGATTTATATTTTTGTCAATTTGGAAACTGAGGGTTTATGTTTATACAATACATTTAGTTTGACAAATTTATTTTAAATTTTATTTTTGTAAGTATTTAATATCTCTTAACATTTTCGAAATTTTTGAATTGAGTTTTATTTCTGAAGGTTTATCGTTATTTACTTTTTAATAATTTGTTTTTGGGTTCTATATTACCCGATTTTACAAGTCGGAGCTAAGCATTGAATGTCATACGTAGTGGTTTTGGATTTAAAGACTAGTGAGTTCTTATTTTATTTTAAGGATTCTCATTTTCTCAAGATTAAGAAATTTCTCTAGATTCGTTCGTGATTTAGGACTAGTGAAAGTTCGGTTTTAATTTGGAGTCATTTTTAGAGTTTATTTTCGATGTTTATCTTGGAATTATTTACTGAAATTTTCCGGGACTTACAAAAATCATATTTCAAAAATACTATTCTATATATATATATATATCAATTCAAAACACATAATTAAACTAAAAAAGACCATAAAATTTAGAAGCCGAAAAAAATTTTAGAGGAATAATTTAGAAGCTGAAAAAATTTATCTGATATTTTTATAATTCAATAAATCATTATATAATATTAGAAGAATAATTTAATATTATTTTATTACTGATTGTTATCGGATGGTGTTCCCTCGATCTATATGCTAGAAGTCAAGTACCAAAATGATTTTTTAGCCTTAACTGCTGAATTTTTTACTCGAAGAATTTAGATATGATATGTTATGAATATCTTAATATATTTATAATATAAATTGTTTGTCAGAAAATTTTTCTTATTTTGCATGCTGATATCCTGATTTTAGAAACTGATTCTGTTCGGTCCGAAACGAGTAAATTTTTTATGAATCTAATCTTTTTAGATTATATGACATTATTTTAAATCATAACCTAGGGTTATCTCGTTTTTTTTTTTTAAGGTTTCAAGTGCGATCTTGCCAGATTTAGATCCTTTATATCTTAATGTTGGTTTAAGTTGATTTGAGGGTTCCAGTTTCAATTTTAGTGTTAAGATTTGCTCATAAGATTATAAAATCTAGAGATTTGTGATTATTTTTGTAAATCTAGTTCATATTTATAAGTTTACTCTATTTTTGTGATTTATTTAGTATTTTACAGTTCTCGGGATTATTTAATCGAGTCTAGAATTCTAGTGTTATATGTTGACTTGGTTTGACTTTTGATATTAATTTTAATTTTTTTATTCTAAAATTAATTGAAGGGTCTAAGGTTTCATAATATTGTCATCGAATATTATTTAGATATACTGTCTTGATTTACATGATTGAGATCAGATAGATGAATTGTTTGGTGTAAGGATTTTAAGTCGAATGATTATTGGATTTTTGTTTTGTTTTTGAAGGTGATATTTTTCTTAAGGTTATAAAATTTCGCATTTAATTTTATTTAGAGTTTCTAGTTTTCGATTTCAACTTGAATCGATTTTTAAGGCTTCAATTTCGGTATTAGCTCTAAGATTATTTCTCTAAGAGTACCAAAAAATGTAGGAGCTTACGCTCGTCAATAGGACCATAGAAGTTCTCATAAAATCCATTACAAATAATTCATGGATATTAAAGGTGACATAATATAAGTCTGTTTGTTTGGCTTTTTTCGACAGATACAGATACTTTTTCAAACTTTTTGCTAACAAATTTTTTATCAAGAAATAGATATAGATAAAAAAAAGTTGACAGTTCTCATCAAAAGATCAAATAGAACAAATATAGATAAAATTTAGATGCAAATCGGATATATTTACACATATCATTTTAAAAAAGATACAGATACAGATGAAAAACAGACAATCCAAACAGACCCAAGATATCAAATTATAATAAGTCAAATATATTTTTCTATAAAAGAAAAAGATAAATGATTTAATAAGGAAGCTCTTGAAATGAGAATTCTTTTTATTTAAACATGTTCTTCCATTCTATTGTATGAATATACCAAATAAAGAAATGAATTTATTAATAGCAAATAAATAAATAAAAGAATAAATTTATTATCCTTCTACATTTTTATTATGGCCAATCCAATCAATTCTTTTACTAGTAACTCATGCATGTCAAAGGTGACATAATATAATTGATCAAATTATAATATATCAAATATATTTTTCTGTAAAAAGATAAATCTTTTAAAGTATGTCCTCGGCTTTCAAGAATTTGATAAACAAAACTTTCCATTGCAGATGGTGGACTTTTTAATGACTGAACACTAATCATATAAGAATTATAATCCCATCATCAGTAAATTTTGTATTCCCTCAAAGCACTTTATGTTTTGTTTTATTTTATTTTTTTTTTTTCATGGAAGTGAAAATTTTCTTTTATAAACAAACAAAATCATTCCAGCTTTTTACTGTTTTTAAATTATCAGAAACACACTAACCCCAAGATTGCTGTCTGTCATCCATTCAATTCCCTCCCGTGAAAACACCACCACCTCTGACACATCCAAGACTCCATAACATCTCTCTCTCTCTTTCTCTCTTTTACACATTTCACAAGAAAAGCCAAAGTAAGAGAGAGAGAGAAAGAGAGTAAAAGATATAATCTCAGTTGGATGGCACTTGATAAAAAGCGTAGCATAACATCAGCATAGTTTAGTTCATAGAGCCTGTATTTTTCAAATTTCTGCTTTAATCTTTTTTGCGCCTTTTATCTAAATTAAAACTGCTTGGAAAATGTTGAATGTGTTCAACATTGTTGTGGTGTCCTTGGGCTTACTCTTCCAGCACACGCAATCCTCAACAGTAGTAGTTGTGGATGGTGTTTTTGAGTGGAATAATCCCACTGCTCATGTTGGTGACACTATTAGTAAGTTTGTCACTACAAAATGTCCTGCTACTACTTAATTTGGAATTATTATACGTTAGTTAGCTCAGCTAGTTTGTTCTAACTTAGTAACTTTAAATTTGCTGATATTATAGTTTTCAGACACAAGTATCATTATCAGCTCTACATATTCCAGAACCAGAAAGCATTTGCTCTCTGCAACTTCGCTCAAGCAACCCTCCTTACCACTTCATCTGCTCCACTTACACGGTATTTTTATGTCTATCTTTTTTCCTTCATAGTTTTTTCTTTCTTTTTTTTTTTTTTTTCGTAATAATCGTAAATAACTTTAACCTTTTACATTGTTAGAGATAGAGTATAGCTCGATACATGTCAACATTAAAAATAATCTTTTATAATTTTGATAAATTAACAATGTAAAAATGTATATTTGAAGCTTTAATAAGTCTGGGGATGCTTTTTAAACTTCTAAATTAGTAATATTGAAAAAAAAAAAAAAAAAAACAAACCTTCTGCTAGACTTTGTACGTTCGTCTAAGAGTACTAAAATAAGCATTGATAAATTTTTGAGGATGTTTCTAATTCTGACTCTGAGATTAATATTTACGGTATTGATTATAATTTCTAGGATTTATTTGTTAAATTTTATTAAAATTTAAGTGGTAGTGTGGAACGTCTAAAATTCAAAGAAATATATGCATATATATATATATATAAATGCGTGAATGAATTTATTAAAGCATTCACCGTGGTCGCAGCTTTATTCTTTTTATTATAATTTAATAATTTTGTTTTTTCAAAAAAAAAAAAAAAGTTGTAATAGTAAATTTGATTTTATGAGTACAAATTTAGGCATCTGACCCAATTTCATTTGTTAAACATGTGTGAAATTAAAAGTGGCATCCATCAAGAACTGGTTTCTTCTACTTTAGCTTCTACAATGGTTCTGCTAGCACATGCCAAGCCTCCTCTACCGATAAACTTGCCATCAAAGTCGTCTCCTTAGCTGCGTCAGCATCTCCACCACTGGAGGAGACTCGTAATCCTCCACCGGAGTCGGCCCCTGCCCCTACTTCTGGCGGCGGTATCGTGGCATCCTCTCCTGCATTCCCGTGGCCATTCCAGCCGCGGGAAGAGCTCTCACCGACCCCAGCCGCCAATGCTCCGTCGATGGTGCCAGACAAAGGTGGCAGCATTCCCTTCATTAATAGTAACCCGGCGGTGCCTTTGCCCACCGGAGAAGTGGACACAACCACTATTATGCCTTTGCCTACTTCTGCAAATGGACCCCAGCCTCTGCATCTGGTACTGTGCCGCTCTTTTTTATATCTTAATATTTTACAGGATTTTAAAGGAAAAAGTATGTGGTAATATTATTGTGAAACCTTCTTTTGGTTGCTTTGATTTTGAACCATAAACTTTTTTTTTTCTGCCCCCTGATTAATGTGGTAGTGTTAACTGTTTAACAATCAATAAATCCGTGGGGATTGCTCCAATGAATACGGTAACTATAAGGTTAGTTTGATTTGGTTTGGTTTAGTGGGTACCTGTATTGCACTATTATTTACATTAACTAAGGGGATATTTGAATTTGAGATTTTTCACATGAAAGTCTAGAATCATAAAATCATTGGCTAACAGTAATTATTTTGATTGATATAGTTTCAAGTAAGATCGGAGAAGATAAAGATATTATTAAATGCAACTGTAAATTAGTTGAAGATATGGAAATAGAAAAAATGTAGTTGTGATTAAGTTTTTTGGCTTTTTAATTTTTGTTTTTATTCTGGTTGCTTGCAATTAAGTCTCTCTACTTCCATAAAAGTAACTATTTTTCACTCAATGTGCTTTAACTATTTAGTGTAAATAATTACCTTATTATTTATAATTAGAAATATAATTAAAATTTCATTAAATCCAATTTCAAACAGCGTGACCATCAGTTTGTTTTTTTTTTTTTTTTTTTGTTGTTTTATTTTTAATGAAACTTCTTATCAAACGTATATGAATATAGAATCTCGTAATAATTACAAAAGATGGTAATCCGTGCA
Source organism: Combretum micranthum (assembly GCA_024138025.1). Classification (NCBI taxonomy): domain Eukaryota; kingdom Viridiplantae; phylum Streptophyta; class Magnoliopsida; order Myrtales; family Combretaceae; genus Combretum; species Combretum micranthum. The sequence continues at coordinate 47,238 of JAMXBD010004406.1, forward strand.
CAATCTACCTATAGATTAGATGATGATGTGTTTGATTGATTTGCATATGGGAATTGGGTATCTGATTTGCATATTCATTTTAAAAGCAGGTACATGTGGGGCTTGTTCCGGTGCAGGCGGCCATTTCCTCTCTAATTTTCCTTTTAATGTTGCTGTAGAGAGAGAGAGAGAGAGAGAGAGAGGGAGAATAGGAACTGGTATTGATATTGGTATTGGATCCCTTAGAAGTAGAGTTTAGAGTCTAGAGCTGTTTGTAAAGAAATTAATTATATGTTAAGGAAGGGGCGAGTTAAGGATCTAAAGTGGCTTTATTAGAGATGATATAATTATTGGTTCATGTACTGGGGATGCTCCTTGACCCCACTTTGACATCATTACCACTATGAGCCCTTTGTTTTTTTAATTATTGTGGTAATCAAATGCACCTTTTTCTTTTCCTTCTGTTATCATGAGCAAAACTGGTCTCCCCCTTTGCATCCGCCTTTCGCTTTTTAATCTTTTTCTTTTATTTTGTTTCTGTTTTTGCTTTTTTTTTTCCTTGCAACTGGCTATATATTTATTTGCTAAATATAGTCTATGGTAGGAATAAAAAGGACCATCGGTCCACAGTCTCATAAATTGAAGTGGGGGAGAGAGATTCAAGCCTAACTCTAAAGAAAGCACTTTATTTCTGTTCTGTTTCTTTTCCCCTTATTCTTCTTCAAATAAAAGGTTAGGTGGGATTGGAAAAGACCCAATTATTATAACTCATCTCTACCTTAGCTTAAGTGGTTATGCGCTTCATACTTGCAATTAACTTTTTGTCCGAAAAAGAAATGCAACTAGTAAAATTGTTCATGACAGCTCTAACGTCTTCAATGATCCCCATGGCACTTTCAATCAGTCCAGCTATTAGATTTTGCCATACCACAATACCGCATACTCACTTACAATTTGTGTCGCTAATCACATTCTTTGAAACATGTTTCATGGCAGATTTGATAGCTAATGCTTCTTTCATCTCACTATCTAGATATAATGGCAAAATTGACGATTAAGTGATCTGTAATACCATCCGTTATGTTTCGACATATTTCTTGTTAAATAAAAGATGCATCTTGCACTTGTAATTCCTCTATAGTATAAAAAAGGGAAATTAAAAATCACAGAAAACCATTCTTCTTCGCCAGTACACTTATAAATAAAAAATATATATGGAATTTACCATCTCCCAATCAAGAACCCCTAACCCTAATGTCCCCAATCTTAATTCAATAATGGCTTGGTCAATGTTGTGCGAGGGAACATCTGCAGAGCTATTTTAACCTACTGAGGACTTCTTGTTGATGCATTGTGCAAGGAATGGAAAGGGATGTTGGTTGTATGTGTCATGACCCTAAATGGAAGCCTAGGAGGATTACCCAAGAGTCGTCATATCATGTGCGCACCCATAACATGAAGACCGCCTCGCAAGTCAGAGATTGCAAGACTCTAATTAATTATTCTCTCAATAAGTTATGCATATTTGTATTTAGGAATAAAATAGTTTAGGATACCGACTGTAAGCCCCGGAAAATTTCAATAAATAATTTCAAGATGAACTTCGAAAATAAACACTAAAAATCACTCCAAATTAAAACCGAATTTCAACTAGTCTTAAATCATGAACGAATTCGAAAAATTTCCTAATCTTGGGAAAAATAAGAATTCTCAAAAACAAAGTAAGAACTCAACATATTACAATTTCAAAACCACTACGTACGACAAATTTCATACGTGACTCCGATTTATAAAATCGGGTAATATAGATCCAAAAAATGAATTATTAAAAAGTAAATAACGATTAACTTTCGGAAATGAAACCCAATTCAAAAATTCCGAAAACGTTAAAAGATATTAAATACTTACAAAAATAAAATTTAAAATAAATTTCTCAAATTAAATGTGTTGTATAAACATAAATATCAGTTTCCAAATTGGCAAAGGCCTAAACTAGAAAATCATCCGGAAACCCTACCCAGAATACAATAGTGTAAGTCCGGCAATCTAGCGTCCCTAACCCTAGAGGCTGAGATGTAGTTTAAATATGTAAGATAGCTCGTAGTAATATAAGTTTTCTTAAAAATATCAGATTGGTAAATTTTTTACCTATTTCGAACCCGTTCGGATACAGACTTCGAAAAGCGTGTCCCGGGGCTCGAGATATAAAAAATATACCAATAGTACCGTTAGACTCATAATTTCATAAGATTTCTAAATATATCAGTTATATAATTTTTCGGGTTATAAAAGTTACAGTTATTACCTTTTTATCGTATTTCCATTATTACCAGTAATTGATTAGTCTTTTGTACTATTCATTTTTATTTCATTAAAAAATTTTATTATTCTTATAAAGCCTTATATTTTGAGATAAATATTTTATATGTTATAGAAAATTTTGTTTTTCTAAAATTTAGTTTATTTTGGGTCCTTACGGGATCAGATTCTGTTTAAGACCTAATACTGAAAATAAAATAAATTAATTTAATAATTAGAAAATATTTTAAAAATATTTTTATTTTCATAAAATAATTTTTTAGAATTTTTCAGGTTATAAAAATATTATTTATAGCCCATATTCACGTATTTTGATTGTACCGGTAACATATTTGTTAAAATACTAAAATAATTCAAATAATTATTTAATTTTAATTATGAAAAATCTGCTACAATTATTGGAATAAATTTTCTAATTTTATTTTATTTTATTAATAAAGTACTTTTACAACCCATACCTGCACCTTACACATATTCAAGTCAAATTTCAACAATTTCCCCTCTCTCCTCCCTCATTTTCACGTGCAGCTTAGGTCTTCATTGGCTGCCCTTGTTTTATTTTTTTCTCTCATTTATTCAATTAAAACACTCATTTTCTCTCTCTCCTTCATTTACTCACTTTCCCACTTTCATTCTTTAACCTTTTCTCTCTCTTTTTCCTGTCTTTCCTTCTTCTTCTTGTTCTTGTTTCCTCAAGAACACAAGCTGCCCCCTTCTTCTTCCATGGCTTCCACACTTCATTCTTAAAGATTTCTAAGCAAATATTCTTCCCAAAACTCCATAGGTGATATAGGAAAAGTATAATGAAGGTTTCATGCATCAAATGACCTTCCATAAGCTTAAAAGCTTAGGATGATGATGCTAAAAATGAAACACTCCTTTCTCCACTTTTATTATCTTGTATTTCAATTATTTTCTTGTTTAAAGTTGATATATATTGTAGATCTAACTTTTTGTAGCTTTGATTTTTGTTTATGCCATAGATCTTGTTATTTAAGTTGTTATTTTTGTTATTTCTTATGATTTATGCATAGATCTAGCATCCACATGTCTATCTTAGTGATTTATGCATTTAAAACTAGTTTAGAAAACTAGATCTAGAGTTTTGAGTTCATAAAATGCATTAGACTTTGTTTTATGTTCATGGATGACTTGTAATAGCATGATGATGTAGGAAAGTTGTAGGAAACTCAAGATCTATTTTATTTTCAACAAAAACAACTTTTGAAAATTCGGATGAAAATGGAACCATATTTAGAAAAGTGGTTTTTCACTTCAAAATATATATTTTCCATTTAAAATGAAGGGCTTAGGTATAGACAACATAAATGAGTGATTTTGATGAGCAAAGTTTAGATCTATGAGTTAAAGTTATTATCATGGGTTTCATTAGATGTATGTTCATATATGTGTAGATCTTAGATTTGAACTTGAACAAAAATTGTGAAATTCGTATTTTGGCAAGACCCCCATTTAAAAACCATATTCCAAGTGTCAAAATGAATTTTTACTTAAGAAAATGAAGATTTAATATATGATATCATCAGACTTCTTTTTACAAGAATCAAAAGAGATTTTCAAAATAAAAATTCTATTTCGGATTTTGGCCAAGGCCTATTTTAAAAACATGTTTCCAACTCAAAAATGAAGTTTTTATTTAAGAAATGAAAGGCTCTTAGGATAGGATATGTAAGGAATGGATTTTCATGAGCTTAGATAGATTTAATCAAAAGATATAACCAAAAATAAATTTTCTAAATTCGGATCCCAACCAAGACCAATTTTAAAATCCATTTATCAACTCCAAAACCATGTTTTATGCGAAAAATGAAGTATATAAGTAATAGATATCTTTAAGCAATGATTTTTACAAGTTAAAATGAGTTTAGGCATGAGTAATGTGTAAAACAAGTAATGGAATTAAAATGGAAAATTTTGAGTTAGTGATCAAATTGTCAAATTCGGAATTTGAGATGATGCATATGTAATCACTTAGTATTTGAGCTTAAATTGCAAGTTTATGTTTAAATGAAGTCCTTAGACAATAGATATAGTAAAGCTTCAAATTTTGATGCATTAAACAAGTTTTCTCATAAGAAATATGTAAGAAAGAAATTTTCCAAAATTCGGATTTTTGCGAAATGCTTGTTTAAAAACATATTTGCAAATGTAAAATGCAAATTTTTGTGTAAGAATGAAGTCCTTAGTGGTTATGTATGATTGAGCCCTAATTTTCTAAATATCAAATGATTTTTACTTAAAGGAATTACTCAAAAATCCAATTTTTACCAAATTCGGATTTTGGAATCAACCCCACTTGAAAACATGTTTACAAAGTGTAAAATGGAAATTTTTATGTAAAATGAAGTCATAAGTAATATATATAATGAAGACTCAATTTTGACAAAAATAATTAATTTTCTTAAGTAACAAATCCAAAACAAATGGAAATGATCAAAGTTAGAAAACTAGATTTTTCATAAGTAAGTTGTTATTATGGTCTTGCAAAATAAAAAGTTATAAAAATTTTCTTTAGCAAAATCATCAAGATCATGCATACATTAAGCTCATCTCATGTCATTCATGTTAGGAAATCACTCATATTTAGAGGTGGGCAAGTGGGTTAAACGGGCCAACCCGGCTCGGCCCGCTTTGGCCCGTGGGTTAAACGGGCCAAAATTTCTTGGCCCGTTTAACCCACGGGCCAAAATTGCCTGACCCTAACCCAACCCACTTTAGCCGGTGGGTTAAACGGGCCAGCCCACTTTTTGACCCTTTTAACCCACTTATATATTTTGTGAGTTAAATGGGCCAAATTGACCCATTTAACTTATTTATACTAATTGAATAAGATATATATATATAAAATAAAAAAGAGAGTTTTATAAGGTTATATATATTAATGATTAATTTATTCATTATTGTTTTAATTACTTTTTATATAAAAATAAGTTTTCTAAAATAACTTAATAGATAATATATTTCATTTAAAATAATAATAATATATTTTATAAAATTTTATGGTGCATGTGCATCAATTTGTCATTCTTTGTTATAATTAACACATAAATTTAATTTCAAGTATAAAAATCTCAAGAATAACCTTCATTAATACATATTATCCTATAATTATTTATTTTATTTTTATAAAAGTGGTTGGTGGGTCAACCCACTTAACCCGCGGGCTAGCCCACTTTGGCCCGCGGGTAGTCATATTGCATGTATAGCTAATTTATATAGTAGGAACATTACAAGCATTTACAAAACTATTTTTCGGAAATTAAAATTGTTGCTGTCCTAATCTGATCCAAACTTTTCAAAGCTTTTAAAGTTTTCAAAACTTGAAAATAATATTAGAAATAGATAGATCTTTCAAAGTACATAGAAATCGATATATAATTTGCGAGATTCCGAGTTAAAATGATCAAGTTATGGCAGTTTTAAGTTGGAATTCCCGCTTAGGACGAGAATTACGAATTTGATAGTTCGTATAAAATCGTTTGAATTAGTTTGAGTTGAAATACTTATTAGAGTATTTCTTCCTTTTTAGGAGATCCCGAAATCGACGATTCCCTACCACCGAATTATTATTACTAGAAGACCGGTGATCCAATGGCCGAGTGAGTTTTCTCCTTGTTTTGTTACCTTGATTGTGCTTGTAGTTAGTTGCATTAGAATTATAGGAAAAAGAATAAAAATCAATATGAATGGAGATGGGAGATATGATGAGACTGTGATGAATGTATGCCAAAGAATACTAAAGCATATCGAAACCATGATTTGATTGGATAACCGCACCGATCATAGTATTTCTGTTATATGTGTGATATTGGTTGGTCACTCTAAAGAATGTATAAATATTTTTTACCTAAGAAAAAAAAATAATTAAATTGGTCATGCATCACATCGGACATATTGCATTTGGTAGCATCTACTCCTACGCAAGTCGATCGATGGTCCGTTGATGCCTCGTTTGGATAACGAGCCCGGTGCTAAGAGCTCATTCAGGGGCACTAAGGCGCATGTGGATGCATTCTTGGATGAGCCTAGCCAAGTCGAGTGCTAAGAGCCGAGGGCTTGGGGACTAGATGCGGTCGTATAAACTTAATACCATTCCTAACCCAAGATACGGAGGGCTTAAATCCGTTCTGTGTGTGGGTTTCGGATACCCATGCATAATTGCTTGTTCACGTGTTTGTTCATGCATAGCATATGATTGATTATAACTTGTTTGTTATGGTACAGAATTAATAAAATTCTCACTAAGCTAGTGTAGCTTATACCCCTAATAGTTGTTTAAATGAACAGGTTATCTCAAGAATGTAAAGTGGGGACCGAATTGGTTGGAGCCGGGGATGACTCCGGGATTTCAGCAAAATATACGAATGTTTGAAGTTATCAGCTAGTTCTATGATTTGCCTTGTAATAGTTCATGTAGGGAAGTCTGTGGATGAATGTAATTGAAGTTGAATGATTTGTATTTGAAGCATAGCGATTTGTATATGAAGTATAATGATTTGTTTCTAGAGTATAGTGAATTGAAATTCCTTTACATTGTTACTCAAGTTATATTAACATAAAATGTATCATTCCGATGTGTCTCCTCTAATGTGTTAGACGCCTTGTACATAGTATAGAAGCCTCCGCTTGACTTGGGTGGTCATTCTTAGGCTTGAATATTGTGTACGGCGGACTGCCACGTTTAGGGTATCCTTTGGGGTGTGACACCGACATTTCCATAAATCACAAGAACCGCAAAGAATTAGGTACCCTACCAAAAGATTAGCTAAGGTAAACTCTAAGTTAGTTAATCAACTATTACCATAAGGCATATAAAAAGGGAAGGAGAAGGCTTTGAGCAAATAATAATAAATGAAAAAAAACTATGGTCATTCTCTCATATAGGTTTTTTTTTTTTTTTTTTTTTTTTGTCTCTTTGCTTCTTATTCTTCTAATTGGCTTGACTTGATTATTGATGCACTCTGCACTCATATCCTATCCCAAATCCTAGCTTTATGATCGTCTTGCAAAAACAAACTATTGGAGGGTAAGCTTTCAACTAGCTTAGTGAGACAGTCATGCAATGACGTATTCATATCAACCAAGAAAAACAAGTTAGTTAGGTAACCATATGCAATGCATCAAACATATGCTTATACGTATACTCATCATTTACTGGTGTCATGAGTGGAATGGATTTACGCCATCCATGTCAAGAGTTAAGGAATGCTGGTACTTTGGGGTCTATCTGACTGTTTAGGGTTTCGAAAACAGACCACTACTAATTCCCCTTTAGCATGCGATCCGGCGCGTCTCCTCCATGAGATCGTATTACCCAAACGTTGTAGTTCTTCAGGTTGGAGCTAGGGACCTTTATCTATTGATCCCATGCATAGGAATAGTAGTGCAATGCAATGAAACTTACTTTATGCCATGCATGATCCATTTTTAAAATTATCCAATCCGAGTTAAATTTCTTTCCAAGGTGACCTAACAATTATCACAACATATAATCAATAGATACCATTCATGAAAAATATTAAGCAACCAAATGTGTTTCGATATACTTATCATTCCTTTGATCAACCAACAAATCACAAGCATAGATTTCCCTATTCCCATAAAGAAATCCATTTTTATCTTTTGCTTAACTTCTAGTAATCTATTCTACAAGAGCAAACATAAATACGTAAAGCAAGGAAAACTCACTCAGCCATTACGAAAATATTTTTAGTCAAAGTAGTCATCGAGAAATAGTAGGTCTTCTCCTTCATCACTTATCATAAGGAGATACCCCAAAATGAGTATTCCATACTAGACTTTGCTTAAACCTATAATCTAGAAACCTATTCTTGGTAGAGAGGGGTCTATGTAAATCCTATCTTTAAAACAATTAGAAGTTTTTCATCTAAATCCCATGTTTCGAAAACAATAGCATTTGAAATATATTTTTTGAATGAAACCAAACTTATACTTATAACATATCATAGTAGCATACATATGATTATGATGATGATGATGATGATGATGGTTCATGATTCATGCATGATCATAGTGATGTTACCTGAGTTCATTTCTTGCAAAAATGGTCTTGATGGTTTAACTAAAATCCTTTTGCTCTCATAAACTTGATGAGTTTATAATGAAACTTGTTCCTCATGGTTTAAACTTTTCTTGAAAATAAGCTTTATTTTCTACTTGACAAAATAGGGATAATGTGGGTCCTAAATGACTTTTAAAGAGCATTATTTTTCCAACTCACTAGTTTAATGCATGAGAAAATGAAGTTTGTTATAAAAAATCCTATTTCTTGACAATAATACTATAAATAAATTTTTTGGTATAAAAAGCAAGTTTTACCTTCTTTAGTATTCTGGCCTTTGTATGGTTTATTCTCATTTCCTTTTTTTTTTTTAAATTCTCAAAAATTGTCTTTAAACAATTTTCTTTATGTAGAAAATCGGGTTTTTAGTATTTCCATTTAACTTATAATTTCAGCATTTTAAGAAAAATAGAATGATAATTTAGTTTTCAAAATTTCCATTCCATAAGCATGTTCAAGGAAAGGAGTTGAGTCATTATTTTGCATATTATGGCATTTTTAAACTTTTAAGATTTATAGCAACATCAATATAGACATGATATGAGCATGAACACTATATAAGTATTAAAAAATAATAAAAATAAGGAGAATAATATAAACAAAGTAAGCAGATGAGTCTTAGCTTTAAAATCAAGGCTCCTCGGACTTGAAGTGATTCCAGTCCTAAAAAAAAAAAAAAACAAATTTTGGGAGTCTTAGACTAACAAGACTCCCAAGACTCGAATAATTCCATCTCATAAATAATAAAAACAACGTTTGGGAGTCTTAGACTATAACAAGGCTTAAAGCTCCTGAGACTTGAATATATCCAGTCTCATAATAACGAAATAAATAAAGTAATAAAATAAAAGTTTGGGAGTCTTAGACTTTATCAAGGTTCCTAGGACTTGAATATGGAAAAGTCTAAGACTAGAGATAGACTAGTCTTTTTAATGACTTGAAGTAGACAAGTCTAGAGCAAAAATAATAAAAGCAAGAATAAAAAATAGAAACATAAATAAATGTTAGGTTAGTGAGCTTTATGCTCTTATAGATATACATAACTATATATATAAATATAGAAAGTTAGATTAGATGACAAAATTAAATAAGATAAATATAGTTGACATGATATGTTTAAATCTAGCATGATACTTCAAAGTTTTAAGCAAAATAGAAAGGTTTTTGGCAAGAAAAGAACATGAAATCACAACTAATATTACTAAGAGGTTATGGAATCGTATACCTCAAAAGATGAAGCAAGGAGATGTTTTTAGATGGAAAATATGAGAAGCAATAGCAGCCAAATCATGCCCAAAGCAAGGAAAAGGAAGAGAAAAAGAAGAGAGCAAAGAGATAAAAGTAGAAGGAGTTGTAAGGTGTGAATTGTAAAGTGTGTAAGAGTATTTATAGGTGACAATTAGTGTTCTAAAGAGTGTTTTTCAAATAAAAAAAAAAAAAAATTTGCAGTTGCCCAAGGTTTGTAGCAAGCTGTGTGAAAGCTTGTATAAGAAGGAAAAAGGTGACAAATTTTCAAATTGAAGTGACAATATATCTTTAATGCATCATAAGTTGTAAGTATATGGTTTAGGCTATAGTTTGTTGAGAATAGGTATCGAAACTTAATAAAAATAAGGCATCCATGTTTGCTGCAAATTAAAAAAAAAAAAACAATAGAAAGTAATAGTAAAATATCAGATAAGTTATCGGTAGAGATAAAACACATGTATATGGGCTATAATTTATATTTTTATGAGCCGAAAAAATTTTATATGATATTTTATGGATATCTTAATATTTTTTTTAACATAAATTGATTGTAAGAAAAAAAACTATCTCGTTTTACATATTAGCAGTCGAATACGAAAACTAATCTAGAAAAAGTCTGAAACGATTGAATTTTTAGGCTATCTGATCTTTTTAGGGTTTATGTTGTATATATGAATCATAATTTGAGTTAATAATATTTTTATAATTAATTTATTATTTTATGGTTTTAGAAGTTCTCTAATTGAGTCTGTATTTAAGATTGACTTGGTTTGATTTTAGGATTCTGGTTCCGTTTTCGAGTCTAAGATTCTACTTATAAAATTACCGTAAAATTTTGGGAGTTTTTAACTATAGGAAATTATTTCTTAGTATTTTATTAATAGATATTAATTGGATGTAACGCATCGATTTGTGTTTAAAGTCTAATTAGATGATTTGTTTAGCATAGGGTTTTTGGATTGATTAAGCTATTGGATCATTTTGTTGGTGATATGTTTTTGCTACATGATTTCCTTTTAAGGTTCCTGTCATACCCAACGGGTACCTTAAACGTAACAGCCCACCGTACACAATATTAAAACTTAAGAATGACTACCTCAGTCACTCAAAAGCTTCCATATCAGTACAAGGCGTACATTCACATCAAAGGAAGACCTGTGGAGTAATGTATTTTAAGATATTGGCAGCGGAACATGCAAAATAACACTTAATATATTTCATTGAAATAAAAAGTCTTACAACTTCTAATGGACATTCCCTAGATAATTTCCATAACAATATGGTCTTACTAAGATAAATAACTAAGCTATAAGATTTTAGAAGAAATCTACTCTAAGACTTCAAAACAGAGTTCCTCCAAAAGCTTCCCGAAATATAGATTCTACCCGGATGATCAAGATGGTCTCAACTGCAAAATAACAATCCTGCAACAGCAAAAGTGTATAGGGGTATAAGCATAACTAGCTTAGTGAGATATTCCTTACGCAAAAATACTCATAATAGGCAATCAACCAAGTTTATTAATCTAACATATGAAATGTAACAACCATATGATCAAACATCATATACGTGTAAACCCCGGTTTTTCAAGTAGCCAAGAAAACCCTAGAACCGGAAACCAAAACCCAAACCGGAATAGCTCAAAGTCTAGAGTGAGAACTAGAAACCCTAATTCCGGCTTTTCCTCGGTTTCCAATTAATAAACTTTTCTAAGAAAATTTAATCTTGATTATAATTCTTAATTATATTTCAAACTAAGAAAATATCTGATTTTGAGAAAATTTCAATACCAGGTCATTCCGAGACCCATTATAGAAAAACGTGCCCCGGAACTAGAATTTCAAAAATATACTCATGAGTACTTATTTGAACCGAAATAAAATAAGGATTTCAAAAATATATTTTTCATAATTTTTCGGTTTATGAAAAATACAGTTATAGCTTTTTTATTCGTATTTCATTACTACCGGAAATTAAATTGTCTTGTCAACTATTCACTACTATTCATAAAGTACTACCTAGTCTACCTATTAGCCTACCCTACAAATCTAACTCTTAACATCAATCAAATCTCTTCCATTCTCCATACTTTAGTCCTTTCAACTTCACTTTAATTTATGACAATTGAAGCAAGAATCAAATCAAAGGCAAATCAAGGGAGACAAATCAAATCATCACACCCCCCCCCCCCCCCCCCCCCCCCCCCCCCACCCCCCCCCCCCCCCCCCCCCCCCCCCCCCCCCCCCCCTTGATGCTTCAAAACCGGCGCCACATGCCCCCTCCCATCCATGCTCCATTTAAAATTTTTCCTTCTCATTTAACCTAATTCAACTCCTATATAAACTATCTTTACTCTCTCTCTCCTCATTCTTCACTTTCCAAATTTTACAAAGTGTAAAAAAGCTCCAAAATCCTCTCTTTTTCCCCTTGTGGCCGAAACTTCCAAGCCCCTCACACATCTCACAACTTCCCATTTTCTCTTCTTATCTTCCATCCACTTCAAGTAAGTAAAGATCCACTACTTCCACTCCTAAAACTTTGTTATGGCTAAGTGATTTTTGGATATTTCAACTCCATGTTCCATGATCTTTTAGTAGGAACAATGAGTTATCTAAACAAAAATCCCGAACCATTACAAGTAGATCTATCTTTTAAAGAAGTTTTCATACCAAAAGCTTTACTTTTATCCATCAAAAAGTCTTTTAAACAAAGGATCTTTTATAAAAATATGGTTTTTATGTTTTTAAAACTCATTTAAGCTTTTGATAAAGTAGATCCATCATCTTATTACTCATGATCATATAGGCATTAAAGGTTCCATTATTATTTTGTACTTATGCATAAATAGTCTTTAATACTTTTGTCTTTAGTAAATGACTTTCCTAGTATGTAGATCCATAGATATATGAGTCCACGAAGTCAAAAAGAAAAGTACTTTACAGAAAAGATTTTTGAAAATTCGGATGACTTTGAAACCTAGGTCAAAAACACTTTAACAACTTGTAAACTTATATTTTATAAGAGAAATGAAGCCTATGGGTAATAGATAATGTTTAGTAGTATTTTTCATGAGTCTAAAGGAGTTTTTACTAAAGAAAATGTTGGAAACAAGAAATGAAGTCATAGGAGTTTTGAGTTAAAAAGTTATGAAAACCAAATTCGTAATAATGGATGTAAGGTTAGAAAACACTATTTTTCCAACTTCAAAAATGATATTTTCTTAAATAAATGAAGTCCTTAGGATATAGGTATAATAGATACTTAAAGTTTCAAGTATAAAATATATTTTCCCTAAGGAATCAACTTAAAAATGGACTTTTGTAAATTCGGATTTTTGGAAACCCCATAGTAAAAGACCCACTTAAAAGTTTATAAATGTGAATTTTATTAAAGAAATAAAGGCCTTAGGATATAACTAATATAAGGGTCAAAATTTCTTTAATCAAAATAGAGTTTTCCTAAAGAAAATCCTTGTAAAATGTAGATGTGGTCAAGTGTAGTGAATTCACTTACTAAACATTGAGAGGATATGGTTTCTAAGGAAAGTTTATTCTAAAAATCGTTAAATCTAAAAAGCTATAAGAACATAGACTCCTTAAGGTTCACATCATGAAATTCATGATAGGAAAAATCATTACCATTGCATTTAGTATCATATTACACTTAGGAATCTCAAATGCATTCATGAAAACCGCATTTTTGGAATTGACAAACCCGCTGTACAGATCTGATCCCTCAATTCCGAGGCTTAGATATTTTTAAAACTTGATTTAAACTTCATATTTAGAAAGCTCTTCCGAAGTAGATAGAAATCGGTATAAAATTTGCGGAATTCCGACTTAAAACGACCAAGTTATGGCCATTTTAAAAAGGAACTTCGGAAATGACGCGAATTCCGATTTCACTAAGTTTTATTAGAGTTTAGTGTCCTAAGTGGATAGAATACTTATTAGGGTAATTTCTTATATGAATAGGTGAACCCGTGGACGGTGACGAGTTACCTCCGGACTATTATTACTAGAAGACCGGAGTACCAATGGCGGAGTGAGTTTTTCTTCCCAATTCATTTATTGTATGTGCTTGTAAAGTAGTGCACTAGAATGTAGGTCAATTGAATGAAATATGAATGATGGGGATTAATGGGAAATTATATGATTGTTGATGATGTGAGAACACAAATAAAGAATATCGAAACCGGGTGATAAACTTTGATTGTATAGTTAGCTATGATGGTGTAAAAGACCCGTTCCTCTAAATCCCGAGATTTAGAGTAACGAATCCCCAACCACATATAACGTTTTCACATTATATGTAAGGTTGTCCTAAAACTAACAGTTTATGAAAATTGTTTGATCAAAACACCATACTTTATAAAGAACTTTTTAAATAAAACAAGATTGCTAACAAAAGCAATCTTACATATATTTACATCAAATAACCATTGCTTTGTGTCAATACATGACACAACAAAACAATTACATGATTTCTCAAAACATGAGAAATCCTAATGGATCTTAAGGTCATTACAAAAGAACTTGGCTTAACTAACAAGCCTTCTATACAAAGCTGGTCCTTAGCAAAAAGTCTTCTAAAAGTCCCGGGTCATCGGATCCTATTCATCCCACTCGTCCAGAAATCTTTCAAAATCGGACCCATAGCCCAAGTCATCATAATACTCGTCTCCATGACCTGCAAAGTAGCAAAAGTGAGCCAGAGGCCCAGTACACAATAACCAATGCAAAACAAGTCATCCAATTGATGTAAATGCATCATAAAACAAGTGGTTATCTTTATTACATTTTGATTCACAAATCAACAAGAGGGTATTCAAACCCCGGTCACACTCCGGGAATCCAGGGATCCTGAGTAACAGCAGCTGCTCAGGGGGTTGATATAAGCAGTCCGAATACTTATATCTCCTATATCTATTTCATAAAGATAATAGCTTCATCTAGGGTTTAAAAGCCGTTGCCCGACTCTACTTAAACTCAGTCCATAACATGAGCCTAGTTCACAAGTTCCCATAAACCTTGAACTAAATCATGGTATTTCCCCCTAAGTTTAAGCAAACGTTACACAGATACAATTCCCCTATCGGCTACCCACTTAACCAAAAGAATCGCTATTGCATCATAGCGTACCATTGCATCATGGTAAAGTCATTGCATCATGACTTGGTTAAGCGCCTAGCTAACATGTCATTGCATCATGACAGGTTTGCTGCTCCTCGGACCAGATTAAACAGCGTAATAGACATCCAATTCATCCAAATGTTAAATCGGATCAATTTAAGTCAAATTAGAAATGTCTGGTCCTAGCAATCATCAGACAAGTTATTGCGTACCTGAACTCGTTAGAATAGAACTAGGATCTCTCGGTGATAGATTAACCGAAGAATCCTTAACTGTAATAGAAATGTCACAATAATTAATAAATCAACATTTATAAATTTCATTCTCACAAATATATACATATTATATCCATATATCACAAATTATCAAAGAAATTCACATAATTGGATATACAGTCACGACTAGGCATTTAAACGTCCTAATATATCCCAAATTGCTTACCAAAAACTCAAATACTCAAATAACAACTTTGGAAACTTTTTAGAAAAAGTTCTCAAAATTCAAAAACTCAGGGGATACGCCGGCACTCAACGCCGGCGGCGTTGGGCCGGTGTTAACTGTTCTGAAAATGTACACTGTCAACGCTGGCAGCGTTCAAAGCGTACGCCGTCAGCCTTTGTAACCTACGCCGGCGGCCTTGATTCCCAAAAGCCAGCGTACAAGTTAGAAGAAGAACGCCGCTGACTTCCTACGAAAGCCGGCGGCGTTCAGTCGGCTTTAAGAAATTTGGTTCTGTGAACTTTCAACACCGCCTCTACGCCGGCGGCGTAGAGATTCAAATTGCCGGCGTACGTTCTGAAGAACAGACGCTGGCAAATCTTCGGCATATAAGCCGGCGGCGTTGCAAACAGCGTTAGGGAAAATCATTCTGTGGGCTTTCTACACCGCCTCTACGCCGGCGGCGTAGAATCCCCAGATGCCGGCGTACGTTACAAAAACAAGCTTATACGAAAATTCAAATCCCCTGTTTTCACTTTGTAAAATTACATCTTAAAACACTTCAAAAACTTTCCTCAACTACACTTCAAACTTCATATACTCACTTCAACATACACTACTCAATTCTAGCAACCCAAGGCATGAATTCAACATCACTAAACACTTCAAATTCCATTTTCATCAATCTCCACTCTAACTACTTAAACTATCTTTGTTCATCAAGACACTTCATATCAATACAACAATACATGCATACTTTCACACACTCATATAACACATACATAACTCATTCCATGCATGAACAACAATTTGATCAATCTTAAACTCAATTCATCCAACTATCTATACATCTATTTCAAGAAAGGGAAACAAAACAATAATCACAACAACCTAAACTAAACCAATTCAAATACATACATATATATACCTTGTCTTGAGAATAACTTTGATTTTCAACTTGATATAACCCTAACTTGAGCTTGGAAATGAAGATGGAAATGGAGAAGAAGAAGAAGAGAAAAAGGAGAAAGAAAAGGAAAATTCGGATAAAATTTTGAGCTGCCTCAAAAAGTAATCAAATTAACTTAATTTTGACTTTTTCACTTCCAAATTTACCCCTTAATGCATATTAACTTTAGGTTGCATTTCACTTTAATTTGACTCCATTTAGCTTACATTTAGGGCAAATGCTACTTAATTACAAGAACTCTATCAACTAATCTTTAAAATTGGAGTTGATTTAATAATCTAACTAATTTAACATCTTAATGTGCACAAGACAACATTAATAATTTCATTACTCACACATTAATGCATATAGAACAAAATATTAATATCCACATATACACATACAAAATCTTATATATTAACTATTAACAACAAACATACTCATTCAATTCATCTCCTTAAAATAAATTAATAAACACATGAGATTTGATTAAAATATAAATCTAGGTCATTTCATTCTTCCCTTCTTCAAGAAGTTTCGTCCCCGAAACTTAACTTACCTTCTTACTCAAAAAGTTCCGGATATTTCTGTCTCATTGCACTAGCTACTTCCCAAACCGCTTCTCTCTCGGATTGGTTACTCCATTGGACCTTTACCATTGGTATGACTTTATTTCTCAATTCTTTGTCCATTTTTCCCAAAATTCTAATTGGCTTTTCTTCAGTAGTTAAATCTGGTAGTATCTCTGGTTGATTGGTATCCAATATTGCATCGGAATCGGATATACACTTTCTAAGCTGAGATACATGAAAAACATCATGAACGCCAGACAAACTTGGTGGTAACGCCAATCTATAAGCCAATGGTCCGATCTTTTCCAATATTTCATACGGCCCAATGTATCTTGGATTCAATTTACTCCTCACACCAAATCTGAAAACTCCTTTAGTCGGGGATATCTTGAGAAACACATGATCTCCAAGTTCAAACTCCAAAGGTCTTCTTTTCAAATCGGCATAACTTTTATATCGGTCTTGAGCAGCTTTCAACTTCTGTTTGATCATTTGAATTTTATCAACAGCTTGTTGTACCAAATCGGGTCCAATCAACACTCTCTCGCCCACTTCATCCCAATGCAAAGGGGATCTACATTTTCTTCCATATAACGCTTCATACGGAGCCATCTGAATTGATGCTTGATAACTGTTATTGTAAGCAAATTCCACTAAAGATAAGTGTTCATCCCAATTCTTTCCAAAATCCAATGCACAAGCTCTAAGCATATCTTCAAGAATTTGAATTGTCCTT
>JAMXBD010004407.1:0-64501 GCA_024138025.1 Combretum micranthum
TTACAATTAGATTTTCTATTTTTCCTAAATTTAACCTGCCATTTTATTGTTTAAGGCAGCATTACATATTCTTCTTTTTCTTTTTTCTTTTTATTTTTTATAAGTTTACTTTGTTATTTATTTTTTATGGCATTGGAAGTTTTTAAGATATTTGTTCATTCTGGGAGGTTTAAACAGCCTATTGTGTGTCTATTGCTTTCCTAAGTTGAAATGAGTGGCTACCATAGCTGCAGCATACTATAGTCTTTTTTATTTATATATATATATATTTTAAAAATTTTTTAATAACAATCTGCTGTTGTGTATATAGTGAGCACGTTGGAGATATTTAGATAATTTTCAAGCTTCAAATTTGAGCAGTGTCAGCTCTGCCTTGGAAACATCGAAGCAGGATGTTCCATTTGCCTTCACAAGATCCTCACCCTGTCAAGACATTCAAACCAATCATTTTGGCATCATATCACTAATGGGTAGCCAGCTTGTGCAGTTGGATGTATCTGAGCCTCAGATTCAGATGCTTCTCGTTCATCAAAAATTTGTTTGTAAGATATATCGCTTTGTTCCATAATTTTATCTTGTTTCTTTGATGTAATCGTTGTATGTGATTTGAAAAATTGGTTCTGCAAGTCAATGTGAATGTGGTATAAAGTAAAGTGAAAATAGCAATGCCTCATTGATCAGTATTCCAGGAATGGTTATGTTGCATAAGTTACTCTGTATAGTTTGAAGGCCTTAAATATGAGGAGAAAGGAAAGAATGGAAAGTTGCACTGCTTTATTTATTAAAAAAAAAAGGGACTAGAAAATTACTGTAATTCATTTAGCTTGGTAGAAACTGGCACTTATAGAGGCTTCTGGTGGACTTTGAATCTTGCCTGTCCCTGTATACACTGAGAATTCTTTGAATTGTTTCTATTTAGCAGTCCTTGAAAGATATCAATTTCAGCTATTCGTACTGAAATCCCATTCTCAAACGAAGATAAGCCTTATGTTATACAAGGCAAAAGGATTAGCTTATTATCAAATGAATGTCTTTACCATCTACCATAACAAGAGCCGAAATCTTGTATTTATCTCTCTCCCTTCATTTTGATATTTTCCCTTCTTCTGTTTATGATGATTTGATATTAAAATCTGTTCATCACTTAAATGATGCTTTTTGTTAATAATCTTAATGTTGCATGTCATAAATCAATTTAATTAATATATATATATATTTATATATGGCCCTTCCTGGTCCTCCTTCTTGCCAAAAAATCAATTGTTTTAATTAGAGAAATTGAGTCATAAAATAATTTTGTAAGGTGCAATGCCAGGAACTATGACATGAAACAAGAGCCATAAGGAATAAAATATTTTCATCTTTGGACAAAGTACTGATTTAATCACTAGATTTTGAGTTCCATTGTCATCCTGATAGTCATCAATTGTAATGTGCTTTTCTGTAAGTGTATTATGGGGGGTATCATATCTTCCATCTGTGAAATTCTTGAGGATAATCATGTCTGGGATATTGTCTCTGTCTGCCAAAGTATTGACCAGGGTGTTGTTTTCCTTCTGTGACATGCTTCTGAGCTTGCTTTGTCTCTCTGTATTTATGTTTCTTTCTGACTACAATTTTTGAAATTCTTTACAGAATGGCAATGTTCCATCTCTTTCTAGTGCAAGCCCGAGCCCAAGCCCAAGCCTAACCCCAACGCCCACTCCAACTGTCCAGACTTCAGTAGCTGTGCCTCTGCAACCAGTACCTGTCTTTAGGCAACCTTACCTCTTAACTATTTCCCATATGGCCATTATCTCCTCCATTTTACATGCCAACAATGCACACCTTTTGAGCCATAATGCTTTGCTCAACAACCTTCTAGTGGTAGTCTATATCTTTCTCCAGCAGTTGCTCCACCCGGTGTCAAAATTCCCTTCCCTGCATTCAAACCAGGAGCAAATACCACCCCTATCGGGATACCTTCTGGATATGGATCATATGCATCTATTGGTTATACACTGTACCATCTGTGTCCTCCGGGACTTCAGTGGCAATGAGGATCTGGCATCGTCTCAGCTGAAGGAAAATCACATCTACTCAAATCACAACTGGTTAGTTTTGCTTGTTGACCTGCTCTCTGTCCTTTCAATGCAATAAATCCACACTCTTGAGATGCTTTTTGGCAATCCTTATGGATCCTTTGTTTGACATTATAATACAATACATGGTCTTTCTGGCAGAGTGAAGGTTCAGCTTTATGGATTCTCCAATGGGTCAAGATCTAAATAATTTGCAAGTAAACTCTTTATACAATCTACCTCGGGACAGCATGTCCCTTTTTCCCCTGCTCCAGGTGCATTCGGAATTAATCAACCATCTCAGTCCATGGCCTCAGTACCAACCGTTCATTCCCTTCTGCAGCAGTCTCAGGCTGGAGCAGTTGAAACCGTGGGACTTCCATCTGGGGCTTATCAGAATCCTCAACATCCTCAAATAAATTGGAATACTAATTTCTAAGCATTTGAAATTTCATTGAGCCGCCAAAGGTATAAATGATCCTTATAAGTATTGAGGAAGGGCTGCAATGTCTAAGAAGAAACTGGGCAGTGTTTGAGTGTAATATACGAGGCGGCCTGGAGACATTCAGATTGATTTCAAGGTGCTACATGATGCTGACTTTTTTAATTGAAGAGAAAGAGTAATTTTTTAGGTGGTTTGGCTTGTTGGTAGTCTTGCCTTTTTCCTCTGTAGGGGACATCTATTCTTATAAACTACTTATTATATCCTTAAGATATTTTGGGGAATGGAAGAGGTCGATATGTTGGTGGGACTTCAATTTTCTCTCTGGTGTCCACCTGTATGATAACTTTTGGATGACAAGAAAGCGAGATATACAGTTGCAATTGGTATAGGAAATGGTCGCAAACTTGTATTATTTCAATCTCCTTGTTGAGGTCTCTTCTTGGTCCTTTTGTTGCAATGCATATGATGTTTTTCAGTGTTATCGTCTCTATTACATATGCAGGTTTTGTAGTAAAGGTTCACGCTTTTTGATGGATAGAAGCATAAGCAATTACAACAGTATCATTATTTGCAGTCGTGTGTATCAAAGTTTTTGTGCTGCAGTGTCCCGTGTATTGATTGCCTTGCTGTAACAAGACGTCACATCAAAGTCTTTAATGTACAATATGGCAATTGATTGTGCATTCTATATCAGTTACTCAATGTCCTTTCCCCTAACTTGAGAGGTACCTTATATTTGCTGCAAGCGGTGGTTTGGATCCAATTTCTTGAGATGTTGCTTCATGCCTTGTAAATCTAATTTGAAGACCTATCGCAGGATTAAGTAATCCTGGTTTGGGATTGTGTGTGTGCTGGCCCTGGCTGAAGCACATGCTGGCTTTCAGGTATCCCCTCCCGCTCCATATTGTTGCAAGAGTAGTTCTTTATTGTTTCTGTCACTAGAATCAACTTTGTGATGGCTTGTATGGGTGCTTTTTGGGTTTAAACTTTCATGATCATAAAATGACACAAGATATGGATTTGATTTGTCATGATATGTCGCGAATTGTCTATCCTATGTTATTCATGGCAATGTTGAATTGTTGCGAGTAGTTCTTTATTGTTTCTGTCACTAGAATCAACTTGGTGATGGCAATGTACGGGTGCTTTACATATGGGATTTAAATCATAAACCGATACAAGATATGAATTTAGGGTCAACTTGGATGGTTTGGTTTTCATTTGTATCTGTATCTGTATCTGTATTAATATCAAAATAATATGTAATTTAATTTAAATTTTATTTTATCTATTTGATTTTTTCATGAGTATATTAATTTTTTTTATCTGTATTTATTTTTTGATAAATAATTTGTTAAAAAAAAGTTTGAAAGAAGTGTCTGTATCTATCAAAAAGCATTGACCAAACGGATTCATAATTTGTCATGATAATGTTGCAAATTGTCTGTCCTATGTTATTCAGTGTCAATGTATGGGTGCTTTTACAAATTCTTGTGATGTATGTGTACCAACACCATTAGGTGGGGTGTGTATGATTTGGTTTGTGCTCGGTATCAAACCAAGTCGAACCAAACCGTATATTATGATTCACTTTTGAATCTATTCACATGATTTGGTTTATAATTTTTTTTAATCGAAAAAAAAAGAATGGTTGTAGTTCAATTTACTGTTTGAACCGTTTCTTGTTTTTGAAATAAAAATAGGGTTTATCAAATAGTTTTAATTACATATTTTTTATCATTAATCTAAATATAAATAATATTTAAAATTAATAAGTAACTAAGTAATAGAAGTAGATTAATTAGTAGGATAAATAAAAAGAGAAAAAAAAAAGAATGTTTAGAACAATAGAGACTAAAATCTAAAAATTATCTTGTTTATAGGCATGCAATAAAAATTGAAACAGGATATGACTGTTATTTTAATTTCATTTTTTATGAATAATAGATATTTAAATAAAAAAATTATAAAAATAATTAAATTTGTTTAATAAAACAATTAAAAAAAGAAAATAAAATGTTTGAATTTTTTTTTTAATTATGTCAAACGTTTTAGTTTGGTTTGAATTATAAGGGTTGGTTTCGCGTCTTGAATCGACATAAACATTTTGTTTTCTATCGAGCCAAATCGGGAACCAAAACATTAAAAAAAAAAAAAAAGTAAAATACCAAAATTTTAGTACAATTCAGTTCGCTCTAATTAAATTTAATCTGTAGTTCAATCGGTTTTCTTCATGGCCCAAGCCTTGCGCGTCAAAGATTTGTTTTAGCTTTTTTAGTATTCATCACCATTTACTAAACTTTGATACTTGTCATACATTCATCGTTTCTCCCGAAATTGGCGCTACTCCGAAACTTGCCAGATTAGTATAGAGCATCTTAGTGCTAGCTAGACAAATATACTCCTGAAAGTGAAATAGGCATTAGCGCTATTTATTTTGGTAGCTGCGTATTTGTGATGTTGGTTTGATATCTATTTTATATTATTTCAATAATTATTTATAAAAAATAAATATAGATAAAAAATATATTTTTACTCAATAATACAAATTAGATACAAATAAAATATATATAAATCACGTATAAATAAGATGATGCTTGTGGTACTATACCTACCTACTAGAAATAAGCCATCGTTTGAGGGATCCTTGTAGGTTTGTAGCTGGTACAGAAATGCTTGTTAAGTTTCACAATCTTTCAAATATTTTTGAATATATTATAATATATTGGATGAGTTATGGTAAACTGAAAACTATCTATGTTATGGAAAGTCTCTAATTTCTACAATATTACATGTTACTCCTTAGAGAAATTTAAAATGTAATATCACATCAATCTTATATATTTATATATACATGTATAATTTTTTCAGGTCTATATTACCTCCTTGATTTCAAAGTTTCTTAATATATGTATTTGTTTGGATTATTTGATTTTTCTGTATTTTATTTATATTTGATTTGCATTTGTATTTTATTTTTTTTATTGTATTTGATTTGTTTGATTGTTTATGAGTAAAAATATCTATTTTTCATCTATATCTACTTTTAAAAAAGCAATGTGTTTGAAAATGATAAAAATAAGATGTTAAAACAAAGAATAAGACGAACAAATAGACCATATTCAGTATTTTATTAAATAATACAAGTCAAATAAGTCATCGATTGGCTTTTTAAAAAAGAAAAATATAATAATCGTAGGAAATTATAATGATTGACTTGCTATTACATCAGGTTAAAAAGATAAAGGTTTTGATATATTGTGTTTTGAAAATTCGACGTGTTTTTGTAATATTGATAGTTTTGAAGTGGTGGTATTATAATTTACCCTAATCTATTTGCTTAACTATAAAAAACACTTCAAAATTTTAGGAGGTTTTATCTATTTCTATTAAGTAAATCTCATTTCATTAGTGCTAAAAGATAAAAAATTAAAGTATAAGTTATTTTTTGTATTTATTAGACAGTTATTCCTCTCTCTCCTTCCATAACAAAATCTTCAATGCTACTCCACATACTCTCTATCTTTTCCCTTTTTCTATGTAAGAAAAACCGTTTCCACTATTTTATTTTTAGCACATGTAATACGGGTGCATTATTCACCGGTACAGGCAATGAAAGTCCCAGAACTATGTGACATTGAGAATATTTTCCGGATAAATATTTTTCCGAGAAGTGTTCAGTAGAAATTAATCTAACTAATTTCTTGCACGCGTTCTTACTGTCAATAAAAGTACAGCCGCTTGGAAAAGTTCATCCGATTTTCTGATGACTGATGGATTCCATTGAAATTAACTTATTATTATTGTTAAAATATTAAAAGAAAAAAAAAACAATATTCTGGAATTCATTTCATCCATCCATGGATTACAAAGATTGCAAGGAATCAAGGCCATTGAGGGACATTTTAAAATTTTTATATCTTACATCTTCACATGTTATTAAGGACAGGAATATACTATATTGAATAGATCTATACTAATAACATTAACCAAACATGGAGCTAACCAATACATTAACATCTATACCAAATAAAATTGTAAATAATTTTCTAAACATTTATCTTAAGGTGGATACACTTCTAAACTCACAAACATATACTTTTTACATCCTTAAATTTTGCTAAACCGGCAATACCAAGGGATTTTTCCTTATTTTTACCTGTTAAAATTTGAGAGGATATTTTCCCACTAAGACCAAAGTTGATGAGGTTTTGCATTAAATGAAAGTTCTTTGCTAATTTATTAGAGTTTATAAATGTTAAAGTATACTTTTGTTAATTCAGGGGATGAATTCATGTTAAGGTGAAATTTTAAGGAGTTATTAACCCCTTAGTAAAGATTTTGCTACCCAAATAATATTTTAGCTTGTGAATTATTAGAAAAAAATATAACAATTAGAAATATTGCACACCAAGATATTGTTATTATTATTATTATTGTTTTGGCTAGAAGTATTGAATTTCATTAAATGGAGTAAGGTTATATCAAAAAAGGATTGATGCAAAAAAAAAAAAAGGGACCATTGAAGAGGTGAGGGTGCTTATTTAAACAAACAAGCACATCTCTTTAAGCAATAAAATATTTCTTAAAGGGATATAGTTTCTCCTAAAGAATAAAACCCATTTGATCCATGAGTAAAACAAATCTCATACAAAGGATACTATAATGCCACATGCGGCATGAGAACAAGAGGAAAAAGAAAATAACAAATACATAAGACGACTAGTTAATCTAAAATACTATTAACAAACTAATCTTTGTCGATCTTTGCAATATTCAATCGAACCAAATCTATAGAAAAATCGACTTATAGTGGTAAAATTGTGATGTTGATGGTTGATGATAATGACAATGGTATATAAGATACAATATCCAAAGTAATAGGTTTACAAATATTAATTTCAATAATGGATATATGGATTTATGTTGATGAAGGAAATGAAACTTTTAGAAAGGAAAAGTGGCCACACACTGTGGCCTATAATAGGATAACTTCTAGAAAGAAAAACTTTAGATATTATTTACTTTGATTTTATGTCTTATAGTTTTGTCTTTGGTGTAGTTACTTTCAAGTGACCACCTATTTTGTGAATGTTCCTTATCAAGTATGATAACTATGGATATCTAATGACCTTTAAGTTATTACACTGAAAAACGCTTTAACAGTTAGAATTTTGTTATTCTCTATTTAAGGGACATGGTAATTTCCTCCATTTAGAATTAATGACTTTATTAGTTTCATTACACAAGTTTAGAACTATACAAGACAAGAATAGCTTTTGCAGTATCTCGCATTTCACTATGTTAATTAAGAAAATGCGAGCTAAATAGTATAAAAATATGGAAAATTTTGAACCAAATTAGACCCTAAACTAGAAATTTGAGCTAGATAATTTAACTAAGTAAAGTATATAGTATAATTATGAGAATTAGCAAATTCAAGCTAATAATTGATTTCAAATGAAAATAGAGATTAAACCACATCAATTTTCTATGTCATTATACCAAATAAATGAAACCAAACTCAAATACCAATTTAGCCATCCACCTAAATTATAAGTTTCCAAATTTCCCATTTTTTCCAATTTCGTCAAATTCTCTAAATTTGATATGTAAATTTTCCAACCACCTAATTATGACCAAATATCTATTTCAATCACCTAATTAACTAAATTTATTTCACAATCTTCAAATTTTTAAATCAAAATTCCTAAATTAATCTATCTATTCCTTAGCTCATTTAACCTCTAATTACATTTTAAAACTTTAACTAATTGCTAACCCAATCCATGAACCGTTTTAGCTTCAAACCCATCCAAAAATCTTTTAGAGCTCAACACATCACTTTTTTTATCTATCTAATTTTTTAGTAGAATTTTTCATTGTATTTATCCAATCCAACCTCCTAAAATGCTCTAGAATGTTCCCTAAGGAGCCACCTTTTGTATTATCTCGTATCCCACATTTCTTTTTGCAAAAACCTTAATTTGACACCCACATAGCCTCCATTTTTAGCAGAAAAATTTTCAGCTGAAATTATTGTTTTACCAACCCATAACCTTTAGAACATTATCTATATTGCTAACTAATGTCCTTGTTTTTATCCTACTTTTTTTACAAAATGAAACCTTAATACACCTTGAAGTAGCTGCTACTTTACCTTCCCTTTTAGCAGAAAATTTCTCTTAATTCACTCTCAAAAAACACTAAAACATACAGACTCATTTCTCTTGTCAAAACCCAATAGATATTAAGCTTTCTATTTTTTATATCTTCTTTAGACATCTAAAACACCCATTAATCTCTTTTCCTTTTTGAAATTAGGTGTTATCAAGGGGAATTTTGGGTTAGAGGCAAAAGGAGTTTCATCAAACTTATAGGAGTAGAGTAGTGACGGTTCTATGGTTGTTTTTGCTACATCAAGTAAGTCTTTTAGCTAATTTGTATGTTTAGTGAACTGTGTTAGTAAATAATAGGTTATGTTACTAAAAATATATAATATAAAATATATGATTTGGGTGAAATATCATGTGTTAATTGGTTTAATGAAAATATGTTGATATTGTCATTGTTTATGTATGGTTTAATGGATTTGTGATATAAATATGGTTAAAATGGATTATCATTACATACATTCTATTTTGATGTGTTTTATATAAATTTTCTAATGATTTTTCATAATGAAATAGGATAAATATGTTATTACTTATGGTGGACAAAAATTAATTACCTAGGAATATAAACTTTGTGATATTAGTTAATATACTAAATGAATTTATTTTTGAGTGAAATTTGGGGAAATGATAGTTTATTATATGGGAGCTTCTACGGTCCTATGGACGGGATTGTCCACCATTAATTTAACTGTGAAAATAAATATAAATGAAATATTAACTATTTTAGAGATTCGATCACGGTTGGGTATAATCTGAGCCGTTGGATGGTAACAGGACCGGTCCCATCAAAATTAATAGTGGGACCATAGGATTTTTGGATATTTTAGGATGTAAACCAGAAAGTTTGAAAGTTTGAAAATTTTCGATTTGGTTTACTATTTTTAAAGGCCAATAGGTGTGATAAATAAGAAAAAAATAAATATCAAATGAATTTATTTTTACACAAAATTAATATGTCTAGTGGTAACCTGCAAATTTTCATGATTTTTCAAGGTCATTAACTACCTTTAAAAATTTATTTATTGTCGCATGACAGTTTGTAGTAATATGAATTTTTAAATGTAAATAAAATATTAAATGAATTTTTTTTTATCAAAATTTATAAGAATGACATATTCTTGTATCTATATTCAAACTAAAAATTTTCGTTTTTGTAAATCATTCACTATTTTAAAAATTATTTCAATTTCAACTAGCAGCATATATTGACCTAAGTTTTTAAATTCAAATAAAATATCAAATTAGTTTATTTCTGAATGAAACTTCAAGAAATGATGTTTTAATATTTTAAATTCAAACTGGAAATTTTTGAAATTTATTTACTATTTTTAAAAAAATAATTCAAATTCATCCAATAGTTTTCCAATTTGCATATTCAGGATTAAATAATTTATTTATTTGCTAAACTAGATTGATTAATGTATAATTAGAAATAATTACTTAACTTAGGTATTTTCTAAATTATTAGGTCTTTCCAAATTAAAATTTGATTGGAATAAGTTAATGGGCCAAATATGATAATGTAGGCATTATAGAACTTCTAATTATAAAAATGAATACATAGACATAGTATGAGCTTTAATAAGCTTAGGACTTAAAAGGACTACAAAATGAATCAACTATTTTATCTTGTATTTAATCTTTATGGGCTAAAATAATTCAAATGGGCCTAATTCGTAGAAATATTATCAATATAATATAAATGACCTAAAATGGGTCAAGATAGTACGAATAGATCTAACTTGACCTAAATAACATAAAATGGACTTCGAAATGAATTTAGGTTCAACTTAGCTAATATCAATAATATTGGATTTTAATAATTGATTATGGGCTTAAATACTAAAAGAAGAATCTAATTTGACTAAATAACTAAAAATGGGCTTAATTAGATAAAATTAACTTAAAAATAGAAACACAACCCTAGATCCAATAACATAATTTCTAGTCAACAAGGCCTATTTATATTAAATAGGCCAAAACTAAATCCTATCAAAGCTTTCCTAGCCATTTAGGTTCTAAACCTGAAAATATCGACAATACCTAACTTTACGCTTTATGGGCTCAAATTCCATAATACGGGCCCAATACCCTTATTTATTTCAGTTGGACTTATTTTCAAAATATTTAAGTCCATTATCAATTTCAGGTATTGAAATACCTAATTAGGCTCAAATTCTTTCTATGGGCCTAAAGAGCGTTAAAATACCTTTAATGGGCCTAAGTAGGAATTAGAAGGTCCAATAGCTTAATTAGGATCTAAATTTAATTCCAATTGGACTTGAACACGATTCTTAGGTCCAATAACCAATATTACCCTAATTGGACTTAAATTCAAAATAAAGTCCGATTCCACCTAATTTAATATCTATATTCCTTAATGGACTCAATTCCTAAACCCTAAAGCCTATTACCTTCAAAAGTGAAACACTTCGATATTTCTTATTAGGCTTAACTTAGAATCTCTAAAGGCCCAATGCATCTAAATAATAAATTAAATTTATAAATTCAATAAAATCACTTAAGCCCAGTTACCCTAAATGGATTCAAATCAATTATAACCAAAAGGCCTTATATTACATAAGACCTTACGTTAATTGATCAATTAATATGATGAATAACTAGTTTATATACTTGGTTCTTATACAAATTAATCTTTTTTGAGATATATCATCTATCTATTATCTTTTGTATGATCCTTACTGATATATTATCAGGTATGCAGTGACTTGCATGTTGCTTGTTAAGGTATGCATCCTAAAATGAACTAACATTTAAAGATGAGCTAATTAATTGTTTAAGTGTGCTTTCGTCATTCAATCTAGTCCGAAAAGTTGCTAAGCTATGCCAGTACAATAGTTAGGTGCCTAGGCCATCGTTGATAGTTCAGCAGGTAGCTGATAGGGTAAACGGTATCGCGATAACGTGCATTTAGGTTCGGTGACAAGTAGTATATGTAGTTCACAACTATGGGCGCCAATTGAGCTACATATAACTGTGGACGAAATAAATGGAGATGGGTGATTGTTCTGAACCCTAGACGAGGCTGTTACTAAATGTTCCTATAGGAGAAATAGGTATTGGTGATGCCTATATCAACCTCCTGAGCAATTGCTACTACTCAGGATCCCCATATTCCCATGGCTTTGTTATTCGAGTGTGAATGCTCCTGTGTTGTTTGAATCACTTAAATGATAACTTTAAATTGTTGGTCGTTGCATTGTATATAGTTTAGGTACATTTGCCATATCATGTGTGATTGTGTTGCTATGTATAGGCTCTGTCTCATTCCTTCTTTTTGAGGTGTTGGTGATTTTGACTTTGATACTTGTGCGTGTCTTGAGCATGGGATGGATTGGTACAAGCTTATTGGCGAGCGAAATGGCTAGGAATGTGGGATTATGTGTTCTTCTTAAATAAAAGTAGCAGTTATTTTTCTCAAACTTATATTCTATTTTGAGGGCTTGATTTATGCTTGTGATTGTAAAATCTTTTATCATATAACTTGTATTGAATTTTACCGATTTTTGATACTTTGTTATTTTTTTTTTCTGCTACTCAATCCAAGGTTTTCAAAACCTAATTATACGATTTCAGAATATAAAATCGGTTAGTAAATGATTATGATAAACAAATAGTTTAAGGTAGTCTTAGAATATAATGCTTAAGTATTATACATGATGAAACTGAACACGTCTTGACTCTATTCATAGTGTGACTGCATTAATGGTATTACTATATAGGTTCAAGAGGTGTCCATATTTAGGAGTGTTTATAGTTTGATTTAAGGGTTGAATCAAACCAACTGTATTTAAAATGATTAAGTTCAAATCCTTTTGAGGGTTAAGAATAGGAGGTGAGTTTAATATATTATGTTGGAGTATGATTAGATATGCTAGGGATGCAGGGCCAATGCCCTGATGGTATGTTACATGGAGGTAATTTTGTAAATTTACTGGGTAGGGTTGTTGTTTATACATGCTAATGTAACTTTTCAATTAAAAAAGCATCCATTCTACTCCTTGAGGATAAAGGCACATTATAAATGCTTGTAACATTCTCTTATTCTTCTTTTCTTTACATTTTCTAATGGATTTTGTTACATAAAATTTCAATAATTAGTATTAGAGCATTGTTGAGATGGAAATAAATTTTATAGTGAAATTTGATATGGGGAAGTTCAATGAAACTGACAGCTTTAGATTGTGGCAAGATAGACCATTATATTTGTCGGTGCAACAAGAAATATTAAAAGTTTTGGAGGAAAAGAAACCACAAGCTAGAAGATCACAAGGCAGGAGAAATAGCCTTTTGGTAATGGTAAAGCTTGTGATTTCGTACGGATGAAAAGTTCAAAACTAGAATGTTTGATGGTGTTGTCATAATGTTGTGTGATGTAGGCGTATATAATAATAATAATAATAATAATAATAATAATAATAATAATAATATGTTTGGGTTCTTTGCACGTTAATGGTTTAGGGTATATATACTTAAGAGGTTTACAATAGGGTGATTAAGGGTATAATGAGTATAATGAAAGAGAAGAGAACTATAGGAAAAATCTATAAGTTGGTGAGAAATATGTTTGTAGTTGGAGTTGCTATAGTCAGATGATGATAGTTTTGTTTTATTGCACATGCTATTGGGTTATCTTAGTTAAAGTAGGTTGATTAGGTTACATAAAAGGGGTTCATTAAAGGAAGTTAATTGCTTAAATTAATTTTTTATAGGCTTTTGGTGCTTAGGAATAGTGAGAATAAGATTTAAGATGAGTAAATATAGAATTTAAAGAATTCTTTATTATGTATATTATGATGTATGAGAGAAAGATGGAGTACTTGAGATCTAGATAATGGCACAAGTATAGAAACTCAAGTTTCCAAAGTTTTGTGAAGAGCATGGTGTTTAGAGGCATTTTATAGTTGATATAACACCATAATAGAATGACATTTTAGAAAGGATGAACAAGCCTATAGGTAAACAAACTAGGCATGTAAGACTAATTGCAAGGCTCCTTAAAAGTTCTTAGTGGAAGGAATGAATATGGTCTACAACCTCATCAATGGATCATCATAGGGTTTAGTATATAGAAAATTGTATAGGAAGTGTTGACTAATAATGTTGTTAGTTTTAATAGGCTATAGATTTTTTTTGTTGTCATGCTTATGTACATTACTAATGAGAGATCTAAGCTCAATTTGAAATAAGAAAGTTCATCTTTTTGGATTATATGGAGGCATCAAGGGATACAAGTTCTAGCAATTAATAGCAAAGAAAATGGTGATTAATAGAGATGCAGTGCTTGATAAGTAGTCCATGTTGTAGAAGAACCATGGTGAGAATGTACCCATAATAAATGAAAGTAGTACTGGTTCAAAGGTAATATAGGTGGAACAAAAACAACATACTAAAAAAATACTATGAAGGTTGGAATATCTAGTTTGGGGGTTGAAAGATCTAATTCGGATGAAAGCTAGCATTAAAGTATAACTATAAAAAAGACCTGGATGCACAATTAAATTTTTTTCCTTTGATTGTCAATAGTGGGTTCAATTTGTTTTGAGGAGGCCTTATGTAATTAGGATATGGACAAATAGCTGAGTGTTGTGATGGATGAAATGAAGTCTTTCCTAAGAGCAAAACATGAGAGTTGGTGTAACTCTCTAAAGAGAAGTGGATTATAGGATGCAAATGGGAGTATAAGAGAAAGCTAGCTGAAATAGAAAGCAGAAACATACAATTATGATGAGATATTCTCTCATGTGACTAGGCATACGTCAATTAGGGTAGTGTTGGCAATTGTAGCAACAGAAAAATGCATTTAGAATAGCTTGATGTGAAGACAACTTTCCTTTATGATGACTTGGAGGAGCAAATTTACATGGAGAAGTCACAAGGGTTTAGTTAACTTAGACAAGAGCACTTGGTTTGTAGCTTGAAATGATCATTCTACAGTCTAAAGTAGTGTCTACAATAGGTTTGTAGCTTGAAATGATCATTCTACAATCTAAAGTAGTGTCCACAACAATAGTCTCCATGAAAATTGTATTGTTGGTTTGACTCTTGATAAGAATTGGCTATAGGAAATGTAAGTATGATTGTTGTGTGAATGCTGAGAGTCTTGATATTGATTCTTTTATTTTTCAGCTATTGCAGTAGATGCTAAATTGATTGGCGCCAAGAATGTGCAATGATGCAATTGAGTCGAAAAGCTTGTTGAGGTGAGAATTTAACATGAAGGAAGGATTTGAGTGTTGCTAAAAAGATTCTTGGGATGGTGATTTGCAAGGATAGAAGAGGAAACTATGTTTATCTCAATACAGTGATGTTAGGAAGGTATTAGATAGATTCAATATCAATGGAGTTAAACTCGATAGTATATATTGGGTTATGGTTAGAGAGGTTAGGGTATAAAAGTCCTATAGATTGGGGAAAAAAAAAAGAGGAATTGTAAAGCTTTTGTTGTTGAAAGAAGGCTCCATATAAATATAGAAGTAGGACTTTTTACATTAACACAAAATTGTAAAGTTTTTGTATCATCTTCCATTCTTTAGTGAGAATAAAACCAACTTGGAACAACTAAACATAACTTGATGCCTTCTGTTTAGTCAACAAAGCTTGGTTCTTTTGAATTAACTTTGTCTTATTCAATGCGTAAATTATATTATAAGGTATCAATATTTGAGAGTAAATCTATTTGAGGTATTAACGGTTCAAGTGGTTAAAAAGAGTAATTAATATTTCGTGAAGTGAGTTAAATAAGGTATTGCAAAATTCATTTAAGGTATGTTTGGATTAGTTTTCAATTAATTTTGTTTAATGGTCAATTATTGATATCTTATTTGACTTATTTTGAGATAAATTGATTCTTTTTTTAAAACCATTTAAAATATTAATACCTTCAATGAATATATCTCTAAATATTGATTCCTTCTTTTAACTATATCTCTAAATATTGATTCCTTCTTTTAACTCTCCAAAGTGTTGACACCTCAAATAAATTTATCTCTAAATGATGATACATTTTGATGTATATTCAACTAATCCATTTCTCAATTCTCATCCTAAGTCAGTCGAATGACCATCCCTTTTACCATATCTTAGAGGTGTGCAGTCGACTTGTTGCTCTAGATTTTAAGTTCAATTCGGGGTATGACAACTTTGTTACATTGCGCTTTGCTTAACTTTACTACAACACTTTATCTTTTTGTTACCTTTTTATCTTCTTAATTCCGGCCAGCGCCATGCCTCTGCGGAAGCACGGTTCCTAGGATTGTTCCTACTTAAATTTGCAATGGCTGGAAACAAGCAAGAAATTCATCATATTTAAGGGCATAATTGAGTTCAATTCACTCATGACCTTTTTCAATTCAGATCCATGTATACTCAAGTTCAACTCTATAATAATAAAACTGAGCTGGATATTTGATTCCACTAGTTCACATGTCTAATTAACTTTGAATCAAGTGTACAAACTGGCTAAGCTCAAGCTGAGTTCATATGTTGAAATCATTTTAATTGTAATTATATACTTTAAGATATATCAAGCCCAAATAAGTTTAACCGAGTAAATCCTAGTTAGATGCTGCATTGAGTCAAGGTTGGGCTTAGAATTTTTTTAAACTCAATTGAGTTTAATATGGGTTTCAACTCTAAAATTTCAAATTGAGCTCGAGTTTGAACTCAACACTATATCATTTTAACTCAAACTCATTTACAACTCTATTTACAATTGCAACTGTTTTCCAAATATGGCTCGAAAACATCTCGATTCAAGTAATATAATCAGCTTCATGTCTTCATTTGAATGCAGAGAGGTTAGCATTGAATGCATGTAAACAAATTACCATTGTTGTTCTTGACCAACATTGTATAATCAAATAAAATCGGAATATGTCAAATGGATTTATTACTTTCTGCAAGATCAGGAATCACGAAGTTGCTGCTCCAAAAACTCGTTCTCTTTGATTATGGCATCTAGATCAGCTTGTAGTTTGTCTGCATTTAAGTTACGGGAGGTCATGACTGCAGCTTCTTCTCATGCTCCGCAACTTCTCTCCGTACTCTATCTGTGGACATGATTATTTCAAAAATCTTCTCAAAGTTCTCATGGATGCTTGTGAGGAGTCTGTAAGCCTGACGTCCAACTGATCTTTCTTTGCCTCTCTGCAAACAAATAAACATTTGCCCATTTATGTCACAAGCTAAATAGACTTTCATCCAAAGAAACAAGATAAAGATGGCGGTTTGCTATTATGCAGGATGTTGAGTAGTATACTCTTTTGATGACACCAGTCAGACATTTTCAACCCTGTCAACTTAAAAAGGCAAATACAAGGTCTGAATCAAGGGGGGTTGGGTGCTGGGGGGTGGTGGTGGGAAAAAAACTTCCAGGCTAAGCAATTGATACCTGAACACAGTTTCATCAGTTACAGCATACGTCCGATGAAGACGCTCTTGGATAAAGTTACTCTCTAAGTGCAGTTCCCTAGTCTCTTTCAGAATCCGTTCATGTCTGTATCTTGTTTTCGACTGTTCTTTGTGATTTCTTGTATCCGCTGAATATGTGATCTTCTAGATTCTTGTTTCGGCAGTGTCTCAAGTTCAGAGGAAAGTTCAGAAAATTCATCCTCCCTATCAAAACATAAAACAGAAAAATGGAAATCAGCATGCCTTTTACAAAAATTTATATCTAACTCACCCTTAACGAGAAAGAAAGACCACTAGAAGTAGAACTCTCTTCTCGGAATGGTTCGAAGTTGCGGGCTAAAATATAATAATGATAAAAATTTCATATAAAGATACACATAATACAGACTACTCTTATTGTAAGGACTAGGTCAATAACATACCTTTTTCGAATTTCAAGTGAAACAGAATCCAATTCTTGCTCAACTTCTTTGAGCTTTTGGAACTCCTTGTGTAACTCTGGTTTGTTAGCATACAGCAATTCCAGCAGACTTCTTTTCTTCTCCTCCAGATCCTTTCTTAGGGTATTCCTGCAAAATGGAAGATAAATCAGGTCACACTTCTTTCATGCACCAGGAGAAAATTAATCCTGCAGTGCGTTGAACCCGCTCATATAAAAGTTAAATCTAAATCCACAGAAGTAAATTATGCCAGGTATATTAGATTATCACAAAACTTAAGCAGAGGTATGTACCATACCACTGCATTTCCTTCTCATGAAGACTAGTCTTCTGGAACGCTATATCTTCGTTTAGTTTCGAAATGAAGAAATCACTGGGATGATTGTCATTGAAACCCATCTCCACTGCAGCCTTGAGGGACTCCAACTCATCTTCAAGGTGCGGCAAATCCATATTCTCATTTTGTGCTTCCTCATTTAGCTCATCCTCTTTGTTTGTTAAAATTTCTATCTTGTTTCTTATCTAGCATAAGATGAAATATCAAGAAACAAAAGAATATCAATTTCATCTCCACCAGCTAAAAGAACGTGTTTATAATCTTTCTAACATGAACATTTGATGTCCGTATAAACCATCGACCAACATTCTGATTCTCATTCAAAAGATTAGCATACCTCAGACACTTGTTCCTTTGGAACTTGTACTAGTAAGTTGTCATTTACACCATCCACGTTGTCCATCTTTCCTGATACATCCTTCTTTTGTTTACTCAGTTTTTCCTTTGAGCCACTGACCACTGTGGCAACACCAGCTTCATCTCCAGATTCACCAACATGATCCCAAGCCTTATATTTCAGCACATCCACACTACGGCAGTTATTCTTGTTGTCTTTAATGATATCAACTGTAACTTCATTGTTGGTACATGAAGACTCAAAAGCCTCCAGCCCATGGTCCAGGGATCTGGTTTCAGGTACATTTTCTGCCAAGCTCTCACATTTTCCTTCCATGCAACTGGGTTCCATTGGCTTTGTACTGTTACTTCCTTTATCACTGGGTGCAGATGACTTGGAAAGCCTCTCCACCAAGAAGCTTATCAACTTGTACTTGTCCTCTTCAGATGGATAAAGAAACTGCCGTAAGCAAAAGCAACATATACATTCTTTTCTTAAGCAAATAGCTTCATAAATATCATTCATGAAAATCAGAGCAAGCAAAATCGACAGGAAACTTTAATGTCCTCAATTTGATTTCCCTAGTGCCATTCACAAAAGAAAAAAAGAACTTGCCTTCAATTGCACATAATTGAGAAAAGGAGGGAAAAAAAAAATCTCGATCATAGTTTGTCAAAGACAATTGATCAGGATACAACCTAAAATGTAAAGGACTGCACTCACCCAGCAGGCTTGGTTTCTTTCAATTATTCTACAGTAGCCATAAGGAATCAAACATTATAGCCCAGTCGAAGACTGATACAGGTTTTAATGGTTTTCAGGATTAATCAAATCACTGACTCATTGTTTCAAAAGTTATCTGTCACTTTTCCCCCATAAGTTTTCTTATTGCTTCAACTTGTTCTTTTTTTATATACACAAAACAAGGACAAGTAAACTACTTAATAACATGCAAAGAAACCAAGAAATAAAGAGTTAAGTCATCTGAATTTATTCTGTAACTTCAATACACATTATCTAAATTCCCAATTAGACAATCCAACCAACCGATGATTCATCAGATAAAGGACATAGTTGTTGAGTCTTGAATCCCCCACAAAGTTCTCTATTTCCATATATTCACTAGAGTGCCTTTATTCAGCTAAAAATGATTTTAGAAAAAATGAGGTCAGTAGATATTGCATACCATTTCCCTATAGTAATTGTCATTTTCAATAAGTGTCCCATTCACGAGTGCATAAGCTAAGATGTCAAAAGAAGAAACTTTCAGCATTTCCAAGAATGACCGCACACTCCATAGAAAAGCAATTGCATGATATGTGCCATATTTTCACCTGTTGGCCCTTAACAACTACCTTAGGGGACACTCATTAACATTTTCGTTTCAATAAACATCAACAGATACCAACAGCTACCATTGTCACTCATAATGCTCCGGAACGCCAACCAATGTTAATGAACACCAACACTTCTATCCGCGGTTATCACCACGATATCTTACAATTTCACATGCCACAATCTACTTTTTATAAGAAAAAAGCAAAGACATTTTCCTATCATTGTTTCCTAGCAAGACAAGAAGGTTTATGTTAAAAAGTGCCATGACAAGTATCATATATTAGGCTTGCCCAACGCCATACAAAGACATGTCGATGCTGCAGCATTTGTTCAGAGCCAAAATATGAAATTTCTTGACTACAGATGTACTTAATTTTCCTTGATTGTAATCAATTTATTTTTGTTGAGAGCCAAAATAGGATCCATTTGTTTCATCATATTTAGGTTTTAAACAGATATCTGTACCGTTAAAAAATAGTAGTTTTATTTATAATCAGACTAAACAAATACGAGGGTGATACAATACAAATATTGTATATACGATAGTATAAGTTATAGGTTTATATATCAGATATAAATACGATATAAAAATTTAACAAGATATAAATATTTCGTACTTGAATTTTGCTTATTCTTTTTAATTAACCACTGCAATTTAAAATGTCAGTTCATCACTTACAAAATTTTGAAGTAATTTGTAGTATTTGGACAAATAATTAATCATAAAAATGTTATAAAATTTGACAAAGTTTAGAAAATTATATATACACAAGATTACCAAATTAATATTTTAAACTTTAGTATTGGCAAAGTTCAAACACTGATCACCATAATTACCTTGTTATTGGGAAAAAAATCAATGGTGCTTTTCAGTCTTTTATGGGAGTACTATTAGAATTTTCCTTTCCAGAGCTCTCAAGATATGCAACCGACACTAAACGCGACACTTATTATCATTAAAATTAATTAATTAGGAAGTGATGCTTAAAAACACACAAAAATTCTGAGAAAAATTGATGCAAATATTGCTTCTTTCAGTAAATACCTGTTGAAAGGTGAAATCTTCGGGAAAACCCAAGTCCTTAATCGCAACGGAGATGTCAGTACAGATCTTGAATTGCTCTAACATGGAATCGGGAAGACAGGTAGGAAACCAAGAAGATGAAGATGAAGATGAAGAAGAAGTGTTGCTGTTGCTGTCGTTGTTGATGGTGATATTGAGACACTGAGAGGAAATAGAGACTAGACCATGAGGATCCAGTTGTTCGATCGAGTCGAGGTTGTCTGGGATGGATATACCGAGTTTGATGAGTGAGTTAAGAAGTACTGAATCGCGCGTCTCTTCTTCCATAGTCTCTCTGCGGTTTTCGTTATTTTCTGAGGTTTTGGTTGGTCTGTTTCTATGGGGGAGATGGGGAAGACAGGCAGACAGGTTATACAAAAAGGGCTGCACTTTGTATCAAGTAGAAAAATCTTATTTTGTTG
The DNA here is from genome assembly GCA_024138025.1 of Combretum micranthum. Taxonomy (NCBI): domain Eukaryota; kingdom Viridiplantae; phylum Streptophyta; class Magnoliopsida; order Myrtales; family Combretaceae; genus Combretum; species Combretum micranthum. The sequence continues at coordinate 21,052 of JAMXBD010004407.1, forward strand.
GATTATACGTGGGTCGACAAAAATATTTGCTTTTGGGGGCATAGCCATCCGAGACTCGAACTAATCTGTTTTATATATGTGCATAAGAGATAAGACTACCATTTATATCTTAATTACGTTAAATTGGTTGTGTCAACTTTAAGGTTTCTATTAATTCTTAATTACGCTTTTTTTTATATTTGTCTTTGTACTCTTAATTATTTTATCTTGAAAATTAAATATTTCAATCATAAAATCTTTGAATAAAATATTAAAAAACAAAGAAATTAAATGAGTGAAATATAACCAAACGTGAAATAGTCATATAGCCCAAATAAATAAATAAATAAATATATATATATATATATATAAATATGAGATTTAACTTTGAAAGATGTAAATGATAAGTGTCTATCAAACCAATACAAAGGAAACCTATGCCACTGACCTTATTATCCAGTCACATTTGGTCGAGATTCCCATCTTGAGGTACCGAGTTTAATTTCATATATTAGCGTATTGTAATAGTTTTTTGTGTTGCGCTGTAATAGCCTCTGTGGCCCACCGAAAAAGAAAAATGTAGATTGATTATTTATTTATAATTATATAGCATATGTACAGTGTCAAAGATTATAAAGGTTAATATCAATTTGACTACTATAATATCTTTCCAATTTTATATGAAGTTTTAGATTTGTTTCCGGTCATACTCAATTAAAATTTTTCTTATCAAATCTTACGTATAAAATTTTAATATTGCTAAATTCTATATTAATCAAACTTTTTCTTGCTACATTTACCATCTCCAATGCATCAATAGAATGGTGCAGGTGTAAAAGTTGAATCAAATATGGCAGTTAACAAAGTGAAAAATTGAAAAAGCACTCAAAATTCTCTATATTATCACAAAATTGCTATTGCTGCTTCTATACCTCTGTTGGTCTCTTTCATCCTTACATATTAACTCTCTTTCTTTACTCCTCAAACTGATGAATGACAATCTTAAAATTACAATTATTGCAAAAACAATTGTTGCTTAAATTGCCAATTTACCTTATCTTAATTCAACTTCATTTTATGTTGTTTTGTTTTATACATGAAAGAAAGCCAATGACAATCAACAGTCATGTTCTTGGCATGGCTTTTCAAGAATGGTTGCTGAAGGATGTGAAAAAAATGCTTCAAAAGCCCCCAAAAATTCTTACAAGTTGACCATGGGAAGCTTGTGCTCCACCAAACCGATACTCTACCTTAATATATAGGCAATTCTTTGGTTAGTTATAGTTAAACTCATTACACTTCTCTAAGTCTCCAAATTCTGGTAATATAAGTTGAAACTCATATTTCAGGTTTTTGAACTATCATGGAACTAGGAAAAGAAGTGAAATTGAAGACATCTCAATATCTCCTCAAACATTTAGACCAATGCAAATTGTTGGAAGTAATTCCTTTGGTCATAACATAGAATTCTTACCACAAGCTTATCTTAGGAATAGTAGGTATTCAGAGATTGATATAGAAGATGAAGCTTCAAATTTTAAGAAAGATCGGCCTCTTTCTATATATCTTAAGGTAATTTTCCAACTTCTTACTTATTTTTTCCATTAGTTCAACCTGTCTAAGGAAAATTTCAAGAAAGAGCTAAGTAAAGAATAACAAAGACATAACTATAAACCTTAAGAAAGATCGATCACTTCCATAAATATTTTATCATGTTCTTCATTTTGCAGTTTGAAGATGTTAAGTACAAGGTGAAGAACGCTGAGCCTTCTACTAAAAATCCGGTCCAGGAAATGGTATCAAAAGTAGCCTCTCAAATAACCTTGGACCAAGATAATAATTATAAGCATATCTTAAAGGGCATTACTGGGAGTGTTGGTCCAGGAGAAATCTTAGCTCTGATGGGTCCTTCTGGTAGCGGAAAAACAACCTTATTGAAAGTAATAGGTGGAAGATTGCTAGATAATGTCACTGGAAGACTTACTTTCAATGATGTCCCGTATAGTCCGGTTCTCAAGAGGAGGTCCGCACATTTTTCAAGTTTCTCTCCTCCCTTGAGTTTGGACTATCTTATTAATTTAGTATAGTTTATTGATTTGATAGGTCGGTCGTTTTTTTAATTTTTTCACTCCATTCAACAGGATTGGTTTTGTGACACAAGATGATATCCTCCTTCCACAGCTAACAGTGGAGGAGACCTTGGTTTTTGCGGCCTTTTTAAGGCTTCCAAGTAACATGAACCGGCAGCAGAAGTATGAGAGAGTTGAGATGATCATCAGGGAGCTCGGCTTAGAGAGGTACCTTTTAGGTGGAAGTATTCTAATCTTTTGATGAATATGCCTGTTTGTTTCTTCTATTGTTCTTATTTACATGAACTCAGCTTGATTGGTGTATGATTTGCATTTGTTCTGTATCTGGTATGTGTGATTTTGTCCATTTTAACTCCTTGGTTTCTTGCATAACTATTCACATGGATAGAATACTAATCTTCTTCTTCATTTACCATCAACCTATGAAACATACCCATGTACAAAAGCAGATGTCGACACACAAGAATAGGAGGGTTATTTGTCCAAGGAATATCAGGGGAGAGAGGAAAAGAACTAGCATAGGTTATGAAATTCTTGTTGATCCTTCATTATTGCTTGATGAACCAACTTCAGGTCTTGATTCAGCATCTGCCAATAGACTTCTCCAAATACTTCAACAAGTTGCTCAGGTACCATAATTGATTAGGCAGCTTCACGGAAATTTCCAATTTACAAGCAGAAGAGCCTTCTAATCTCCATCTTTGCTTGTGCTTTGCAGGCAGGTAGGACAGTAATCACAACTATCCACCAACCTTCAAGTAGAATGTTTCACATGTTCGACAAACTGCTGCTTATAGCAGAAGGGTATCCTGTGTATTACGGAAGGGCTCGAGAGTCTATGGAGTACTTTGCATCCCTTAGGTTTGCTCCTGAGATACCCATGAATCCTGCAGAATTCTTACTTGACCTAGCTACTGGACAGTTAAACGACATTAGTGTTCCCAATGATCTATTGACACCTCAAGCAAGTGTCGATCCTGAGAGGACTGTTGTCAAAGTAACAACCATAACCTAAAAGACTTGTTGTTTCTTATTTTCATTACTGTAGTTTGGCTAAGATCTATTTGTGATATTACGTTAAACCATGCCAGTACCTTCAACTCAAATATAAGGCTCTATTGGAACCGAAAGAGCAAGAAAATCAGCACCGCTAGAACATCGGAGCAACTTCAACTAGCCATCCAGATTAAGAAGGATTGGACATTGACATGGTGGGAACAATTCCTAATATTGTCAAGGAGAACACTTAAAGAGAGATGCAGTGATTATGTTAACAAGCTAAGATTGACGCAAGCACTTGGATTGGCTGTTTTGCTTGGCTTTCTTTGGTGGAAATCCAACACCAAGACCGAGGCTCAACTTAGAGATCAGGTAACTATTATGAAGTGCATGGAACTCATATTTAGCTTTACAGCCAACTGATTTAAAAACTTAAATTTGTAAATATGATGTGAGCTTTTATATTTCCTGCTATTAATACACACCCTTCTCACTTTGGTGATCAACAACTTCTTAGCTCTGATGTGTTTTTATGTTAATTGTTTAACACTTGTTTTATGTTTGGCTACCTTGGATCTTACATTTAAATTGAATTCGCAGGTTGGTTTAATGTTCTACATGTGCATTTTTTGGACATCAACATCTCTCTTTGGAGCAGTTTACGTGTTTCCATTTGAAAAGACATACCTAGTGAAGGAAAGGAAAGCGGATATGTACAGGTTGAGTGTATACTATGTTTGCAGCACCCTGTGCGATATGGTGGCCCATATTTTATACCCGACCTCGTTCATGATCATTGTGTATTTCATGGCTGGCTTTAAGAGAACAGTAACTTGTTTCTTTCTCACCTTATTTGCTGTATGGTTGATTGCCATCACCAGCCAGGTTATTCCCACAATGTCTTGGAACACAAGTCTTGTCTAACGTTTGATTTCAATAATAAAAATAATCAATTTGCTTTTCTTCTTTTACACTAGGGAGCAGGGGAACTGTTTGGAGCTATAGTTTTGAGTATCAAGGATGCTGGAATGGTCGCTTCTTTACTACTAATGCTATTTCTCCTTACAGGAGGTTACTATGTGCAGGTATGTTAATCTGTCATCATAAACGCAACTAGGTAAGCAATATTAATTAACAAGCAAGCCACGCTAAATGCAGTCATCTATGATCTAGGTGCATCTTGTTAGATGGTTTTAGAGTAAAGGTCTTGAGTTTGAATTAGAGAGTGCTAAGTAATAAATATAATCGTCTATACCATATATATAACATATATAAACTTAAACTTTTAGTTCAGATGATTGTAGTGCATACTTCAACCAGTATACAACGAACTCTTCGTTTTTATGGCTCTTAATTGCTCGGAAGCTTAATAATCAATGATAACTAGTCTATTTGGTAATCTCAAACAAGAAGATCCTAGCATAAGATGAGTGATCCCTTTTATTGTTAATGATTTAGCACTATGTAATGGTCATAAAAAATATGCTCTGTTACTTGCACTTGCAGCATATACCGCGATTTATACGGTGGTTGAAGTACTTATCTTTCATGTACTATGGATTTCGACTATTGTTAAAAGTGCAATACTCAGGAGAAGAGTTGTATGAATGTGAAAGCAAAGGTGGTTGCCGGCCATTGCAAAGCTCTCCATCATTTGACACTGTAAATCTAAATGGTGGCTTACAGGAAGTATGGATTCTACTAGCAATGGCTTTAGGCTACCGGATTTGCGCCTATCTTTGCCTCCGAAGAAGAATAACTGGATGTGAATTGTGAACTAAATTAGCTATTATGTCAATGAGATTAGATTCTGGATGAGACTAAGCTGACATAAATGCTTTCACCTAAGAGCATTCACATTGTTGATTTTAATGATTATGTTTCATCCTATTAAAAACCTTTCTAATAAGAATTTCAAATGTTAGATGTAAAAACCCATGTTATATTAGAAATTGAAATTATTATATCATTCAATTTCATTACTTACAACTCTCTCTCTCTATAAATATAACAACATATCAACAAAGAGAGAGGGTTTTACACATATTACTTTCATTCAAAAAACATCATGTTTAGCATAAGCAAGCCATTAAAACTTATTCTACATATTAAAACACTAAATTATGTCTTCAAAGTCGTTGAAAGATGTTTTATCAATTCAATGCTACTTTGTCATTTTAATTACTCAATTTTTAAATTTGTTAATGCAATTATAACAAATACGAATTGCAGTTTCATCAGTTATTGCACCTTGATGTGGAAAAGCATTGATGTCATTAGTGGTAACTGAATTTTGACAAATAATGCAATTAGGTATCTAAACTTTTAAATTGCTTAATTTTATACTTAAACTTTAAATTGATCAATTTAATACCTGAAAAACTTTGAAATTTATCAATTTAGTACATAAAAGAACTTGATAGAGGAACTGTTGGCATGCACAAAAAGTTCTTCAAGATACTAAAATGATCAATTTTAAAGTTTAGGTACTAAATTGATCAATTTCAAAGTTTAGATACTTAATTACATATTTTAATTCAGTACCGTTTGTAATATCAACCCTCTGCAAAATAGATGGATTAGTTGTTGCTTTTATAAACAACCAAAAAGATAGAAAAGAGAAGGGAAAGAAGAAAAAAGAGCCCAATGAACTCTCTGCAAAATAGATGGATTAGTTGTTGCTTTGTAAACAACCAATAAGATAGAAGAGAGAACAGGGGAAGAAGAAAAAGAGCTCAATGATGTACATGTGAAAACACGAGATGAAATTAAGATGACAAAGACCGGTAGGAGAACTAGCGAATTCACTAAGTTGTAATAATATGTTTAGAGAATTTTATAACTCAGTTTTGTAGTGCATCATCTCACCATTTATAGAGTTACAAAAGTGAACGGAATAAAGATGATGAATTGCATGGTCCGACCACAAGACCACAGAATAACATAAGATTTAAGTTTGTATTTTCTTTTTTTCTTTTTTATTTATATAAAAGCTTACCACAGGTTAATATAAAAAATAAAGAAAATAAACAAATAAATAAAAGATGAATATGGATTTTGACAGAATTTAAAGAATAAAAATTAATAGGTTTTAAATTTGATTCATATACATCCGCTATGAAAAAATAAGAGATTAATACATTACTTTCGTTTGACCGTTACCTGATCAGTAGTCTTGGTCAACCAACATCTTTGCAATTTGCAGAATGCCATTATGGCTAACTATCTAAACTGGAATGACACCCTTGATATAAAAGCAATTGCCATAAAACATAAGTTCTCAAGAAATATCCACTAATATCTTCTTTGACCACAGCCAAGTAGCTTTAGTTTAAGAGGAAAATGCCTTTAATCGTACCTAAAAATTTTGATAAAATATGCAAATAATTATTTGGATTATGAAATTGATCAATTTAGTATCCGAAATAACTTTTGTATATGCTAATAATATTTCTGTCAAATTGACTAACACTATTTGATATTTTTAATCAATATAACAAAAATACTATTAATATATATAAAAACGTTATTTTAAGTACTACGTTGATCCTATCACTTATCACATTTTTTATGGATCTTTAATTCAACAATTCTCTAAGGTCACCTTCACTGCATCATCACACCATGCGCACGACTAAACCCCAATGACATCACACTCATGCAGTTGCAGCAACAAGTAAATAAAATAAAGAGAAATTAATTGTACGGTAAAAATAAGAATGCAATAATTTCAGGCAACCCAATTAAAAAAATTAATATGAGGCAAAATAAATAATGAAAATTTAATATTTTAACCTAAAACAAGATTATTAATAAAATAGTTGCCATGAGATAAAACACATATAAAAGTCATGATAAATTACATTGGAATGTCATAACGTTTGGGGTAAGTTCATATAAAGTCGTGGTATGTTAAATGGTTCATTTGAAGTTACAATATTTATGAAAATTAGTTAATTAGGGTCACCATTAATACAAATCACAATGTAGCGGATCTTTTGAGTTTTAATTAAAATTTTCTCCTTCTAATATATGTTAATCGTGATCTCAATGTTGTGACCTCAAATGAACCACTCGAAACGTTGTGGCCTTAAATGAGCTTATCCTCAAATATTGTGACTTTTCAATGTAATTTAATCATAAAACTCATCCGAAATGCTACAAATATAGACCTTATAACTGCATATATCTCATAGACTACTTCAGCTAGAATCCACTTGCTAATATAGGAGATTAAAAACATTACAGGATCACGCATCCAGAATAAGTAGAGAAGCCCTTCATCTTTTACTTGTATATATTAACTAATACTTCATGTAGACTAGCATTGAAATATGTATTCTTTTTAAAATACTATATTAGCACCTGGTTGCAAATTACATGTAGGAAATAGATAAATATATATTACTGATTTATTAACCCTTTGAAAATATCACACAAATATAGAAATATAAATTAATTATGTGCATGATATAAATACATATTTTTCTTTCAACAGTTGTTAGTGTATCTTATAAAGGTACCATTACTGTTATCTTGTTATGTGATGAACTGACATTTCTAAGCCAGTTGTTCATTATTGGTTTTATGAGAATCATATTTACATTTTCAACTTTACCATTTCCTTTTATCTAGAATTCCTTATATCCGATTGCCTTTTCTGTAATAATACTATGTATTATATAATTTACTTTTATTATTGCTAACATCATGATCATTTACCATTTCTATTATTATTATTATTATTATTATTATTATTCACGTCTATTTATATATTTATTAAATTGATATTTATATTTTATAATAATGCTTCAAAATGGGATGGTTGAATATTTAAAAATTAAAAGCCCCTTTTATTTGATTGCCAGGTATTACTGATTTAGTTCATTTATTGTTTTAGCTTTATGAGGTTAAGGAAATTTCTTTTTGTTGAATTATGAGTTTAACTATATTCCTTGTAAAGGGCAAAAACATTTAAATAGTTTTCATCCATTGCGAATATAAGTTTATATACATATTCGTGTAGTTAGGAAAAATTCTCTCTACGAGTATAATTATGTACAACCATATTGCTAAGATATATAAATTTATATATCTCTATATAATCATTGCATTGATAATCCCTTTGATTATAAACCATCGGTGTTTATTCTTATACTACAACCCATTCTAACTTATAATGAGATATTATTTAGCATCAAATTTAGTAAAAGATTTCCATGGTTCATGGTGAAGTCTACAAGAAATTGTTTCTTAGTTACCATATTCAAATTTCTGTTTTTGTTTAAATATTATAGGCTTTGTGATGGCATAAATACATATGTTTGTATTTTCTTTTTTTTTTTTTTTATTTTGTTAGAAGAATTTTCTAAATTGGAGTTTCAGCAATTTCATATATATACAAGAAGTAACCTTACCATTTAAAAATTATATTCAGAAATTTCAGGGGTTTTACATGTGATTTGTATGTTAGTAGAGGATGATAATAATGTTGACTATCTAGGATAGAGTTTTTGAAGATAGTCATGTGATTCGAACAACTGTAGGTATTAAGAGCCTCATGTGATTCGAACAACTGTAGGTATTAAGAGCCTTATATGCTTTTCTTGCAGCCTTATATGTTCCTCTTCCGTTTGGGTTGTTAGATTTTTGTCGATATTAGATTTATATCGGATCAGCATCTATAATTCATCGGTATAATATCTATATCGGTTTAATATCTTTTCGGTTTGGTTAATTTATGAGTAAAATTGTCAGTTTTTCATCAGTATTACATCAATATCAGTTTAGTTTGAAAATGATGCTAAAATGATGCCAAATTAGTGTACCCAAACATTCAAGTCAAAGAAGGGGGTTTTGTATCCACATCTTCATTGTCTTTATAATTACTGTAACGCCCTAACACGAAGGTTTTACAACCCATCACGCGTCCTTCTCTTTATAAGAACACGCCGAGGCTAGGCAATATTATACCACAAGTAAACATTAATAATAAACTCCAATACTCACATAAAAGGGGTACCTGTTTATAAATATATCAAAGAAGTAACTCTCCAAATCAATCTCAGTTTAAACCAAAGCTAAGTTTAAATCATAAACTTTAAAAACATAAAAGAGTTCTCATAACTTGGTCTTAATTTATAAAACAAGAAATTTCTTAAAAGATAAAAGGTTCCATAAGCTTTTAACTCTGTCTCAAAGTTATCCAAGTGGTCTAAATATCAACATGAATATCCGGTCCACTATCGACATCCCTATCATCCACAAATATGTAAAAACTGGATAGATCATAATAAACCGTATCTGCACTTGTTCCTGAAAAATGAAAGGAATGAGCCAAAAAGCCCAGTGCGTCAAACCACACACAAATTCACATGCATGCACAACCTATATAATCAAATGTAACTATTTCTAATGCAACAAATATAATTTCTTATCTTATATTAGCCAGCAAGCAATACAATTCAAAACCATATGCATATAGTTCCAAATCTAGAGTAACTCATGACTCCATAAAAACAAACATATATAAAAATAGGTAATTATACATATATTAGTGTTGGAGAATCATCCACACCTTGCGATCTTTGCCAAAACCTAATCTACCGGAATCATTGTTATGTACGAGTCCACTTGGGATAACCTCACACATAGATCATTAGGGTTCCTCATTAATATCACACTCTGCGTGGTCTGTACTAACCAAAGGCAAACATAAACAGAAAACATAGTTTCTTATTGTCATAGATAATTAAGTCAATTTAGAATTTTGATCCTACAACACATACAACAAACAAGTCTAATCCTGCAAGCACATATAGCAAACAAGGTAAGGTTGTACCTAAATCAAATTCCAGAAAACAGGACTCTAAAGCACTAAAATCTCCTTTAGAATCAAACCTTATTTCACCAGAAGCTGACAATATGAACATATAGATTTCAAAATAATATTTTCATTACATAATCCTAATTTAAACTCCATCTAACCCTAATCTCAACAAAATCAGAAATTCACACCTTTCTCCTTTAATGTAAATTACATCACCTTTGAAAAATGAAAAGAGTAGTTTAAATCATATATCATCATCTTATATGAGCATGACTATATCTATATATATATATATATATATATCATGGACAATCATATAAAACTACAACTTAATGTAAATTTTTGTCCAATAAAATAATAATCTATGTAATATTTAAAATAGTTGTACATTAATTTATATCGATATTATTATTAATAAGCATTTAATTATGCATAGTATACTAAATCAACATACAACACAAAGCATTAATTACTATAAAAAAAATTAATTTCAATAATCTCCAAGACTTAATGAAGGCCTTAATGATTACGATATAGAATTTATGAAGAAAAAACAAAATTTAAACTTAATAGGTTTTCAATTTTGATAATTAATACTTAAAATCATCATTTACCATTAAAACCTACCATTATCATATATTATATATAAAATTGTATTTATTATTATATGTTGTATATATATCTATGTTTTCATAGGATTAATACGTTATGCTAACATGCCATAAAAAAAAAACAAAAAAAGAAAGAAAATGCCCTTTATAATAGTATGGCAAATTATTTCAATACATTATCATTGAGAAACAAAATTAGGATACATACATGTGTATGACTATATAGGCATGCACAAACACATAAAAAAGTAACCAAATTCTACATTCACTAAAATCGCGTTCTTTTATATTTTTTCTCGGCATATATAGTAGTAGAAGATTAAAATAAAAATTATTTCACTTATTGGAACATCAAATAATTCATCAAACTATGTATTGATAAAATTGGCATCTTTTTTTTTTTTATTATTTGTTTAAGTAAAGATACAGATTCAATAAATCATTTGTATGGGAAAAAAAACATTTCGATCAAAAAAAATAATTTTAAATCACCGATATGATTACTCAAGCAAATTAAAATAAACATTATATTGATAATACATGACTTTTGGTCAATTTTGAGCCATATGTGCACCCTCAACTTTAATCCTACAATTTGGAAAGTAAATCCATTTAGGGTTTGTACACATGTTTCTTTTTTTGCTTCCTTTTTTGTTATTTTAAATCATGAAACTCAATAATTATATTTAAAAAATATATATATCATTATAATTTTTTTTATTCTTTGTATTGTATTACGAAAACAATGCTTATAATATTTGCAATCAATTTTTTTAATGATAACAATATATATGTTTATATAACGTGATCTTTGATTATTTATTTTCGCAATATTCTAAATTTTTACATATAAATTCTTAAGCAATTAATTGGTATAACAATTATGAACATGATTGGATCTATGATTTCTGAAAGCATTCATAGTAGATGCATATATATATATATATATCTGTTTATGCTATTATTTAAGAGAGACTAAATTGTGATTACCACGTTTGAAATAATCTAAATTATTCAATAATTAAAATTTGCATGTGAATACAATATTAATTCTAGATATTAAGTTTGAAGTAATTTTGATTTATGAAATTGATCGTATAGAAATATGTTTGATATATTATGTTTATTAATATTAATTATTGGTGTAAGTGATTATGTGTAATGAAATTAATATTATTGTTTTATGTATATTAATGTGTGTATAGTGTAATTAATGTTTGTGTGTAAACCCCCAAAATTTTCATAATTCTTAGAAAATAATCCTGGAAGTCTAAGTATTAAAATTTAAATCCCGAAAATGGACTCAAGATAAAAACCAAATTCTAGACCAAGTCAAAACACCGGAAACGAAACCCTAAAAATCGAATCAAGTTAAAACTTAATTCCAAATAAGATCAAAAATGAGTTTTCTGAATCTTGAGAAACGAGAACCCTTGAAACAAAATATAAAGTCCAACTACCAGTATAATCAATGTCCTTACGCCAATTAAATCATCTACCCAATTCTTAAAACGCGAATCAAAACGATAGATCAAAATACCGCTTAACAACGAAATAATAAAATCTTAAATTCTTCGGTAAAATTTTAGAATCATAATTTTCAATTTTCACCAAAAGTCAAATTGAGTCAACTCATAATCCTAGACTGGGTTAAACGATCTCGAGAACTAAAAACTATTAAATAATCACAAATAAAATAAGATAAACCATAGATGTCGGGCTATAAATATAAAACGATCAAAACTCGAAAATTATACGATCTTACGAATATCTCGACAAAACCAGAAGTCAAACCGGAACCCTAAAGTCAACAAAGCCTATAACGAACCATAGTGTTTAAGATCCGGCAATCCCGCGTTTTCAAACCCTAGAAAATAAAATTAAGCTAATAGCTTAAGATAGTTTGTAATAATATAGAGTAACATAAAAATATCAGATTCGCGAATTTCGAGTATCCTTCAGACTCAAACGGGATTAGTGTTCGAAAAGCCTGTCATGGAGCTCAGAATATTAAAAATATTCCGTTTATACCAATAGACTCGTAAAATACAAGGATTCCAAAAATATCAGTTTTAGAATTTTTCGATAGCTAAAAATTACAGATATCGCATTATTACGCGTATTTTTATTACTATCGGTACTTTAATTGTCTAGTCTACTATTTATAGTACTTTTCTACTATTCATTACTATTTTACTATCTCTACTTTTTCTTACACCTATTTCTTACACCTACATATCTATTTTCTTACTTTTTATATTTCCAACACAACTTTATTCACATCAACTTTTCACATTATTTCTTTTATTATACAAAAAAAAATAAAATAAAACAATTTTCCCCTCCCTCAAGAAGCAAAACCGACGCCATTCCTTCCCCATTTCCCTCTCATTTATTTTCTTTTTCAATTATTTTATTACATCTAAAATTCACTCCAAAAATTCTATAAATACCACATTCCTCTTTCATTCTTTCACACAATTCATTTCACTACCAAAACTCTCTCAAAATCTCTCCATAAATCTACTCTTCAAGAGTTCTCTCTACAAAAATTCTCTTAAACCAATTTTCCACAAAACCCATTCCTTATACATAAACCTTTTACCACATATCACTACTCCCATAATACCCATTTCTACCATTTTCATACCACTTACAACTTTAGGTAAAGATTTCTTCCAACTATTTTCACTCATGTCATGTAACTTAACATGACTATGGTGTTGTTTTGAAACTCATATGAGTAATAAAAGCAACAACATGTTCATGTTTTGTTCTTGTACATAAACTTTCTATTTTATTATGTTGTTATTATTATTGTTATTATTTGCTTCTAATCTAACTTATATAAAGTATTATGTATATTATGTATATATATTTATTTAGAGCATATAAGCTCATTTGTTATTTATTTACTTTCAAGGTATGCAATTTGTTTATTTCATGTTATTATTAAGACTAGTCTTTCTAGTCTTAGACTTGTCCATATCAAGTCAAAACAATCTTTTGTTTATTTTCTTTAATCTTTCGGAACTAGTCCATTCTTAGTCTCGAGATGCCTTGATGAAGCTAAGGCTCCAATATTTGATCGGGATACCTTGATGAAGCTAAGGTTCCCAATACTTGATATTTTATTTTCTTGCTTATTATTAGTTTTTAGTATTTTTTTATGTTCTTATTACTTTATATGCTCATGATACTTGCATTTACATAATGTTAATGTCTCAACTAATCTAAAAATAGAATTGTACTTTACTAAATGAACTCAAAGCTAGATTTTCGATTATGTGATTTATCACAAAATCATGAAGTTATTATCAACAACATAAAAATAGAGTTTTCTCAACGTTTTCTTAAATAACGAATATAGATTACCAAGGAAACATAAGAAATAAATATTTTCTTTGTATACTATGTTAACCTAAGCTTTAGTAAAATAATTTATTAATATTAAAAATTTTTACAAAAAGCTTAAGATTTAAACTCTTTTAAACTTCATAATAAAACTAAGAAAACAAACTAGTTTTCAAAGTTAAGATGAATTCAATCCATAAAGTTAAAAACCACTTAGGAAAACAATGATTTTCAAGTTCCTAAAAGAGAAACTATTTTCAAAGAATATAAATAAAATTAGAAACAAATGATTTTATCAAATAAAGATGACTCTTTTCAAAAGAAATAAAAGAACAAGTTTTAAAAAGCAAAAACTTATATTTTAGAAATAAATATAAGAAGACAAGATTCATTTTCTAAAACCATCCTAAATACAAAATTATAAAAAGGTTTTCAATAACCTAATACACTTTTAATAAAATTGATCTTTTATCATTAGAAGTGAAATTTATGAAAGACTAAGGTTAAAGGAAAATTTAACTTGTTTGGAAAAAGGAATGAAGAAAGTAAAATAAGAATATACTCATGTATAATGAAAATATAAAGTTTCTTCCAAATACTTGAAAAAGAATTTATCAAGATAAGTTTTAACACTTTAAAAAGAATTGTTTTATGAAATAAATTATTGAGACACTACCATTAGAAATTTTGCATATAAAGTGAGCTTATCTATATATTCAAGGTATTTATCAAATATATGTTCATATTTATATATATATATATATATACACACACACACAAAAGGATTTTCTTTAAAATAAAGTTGAGTTAGAAAACGGATTTGCAAAAGTTTAGAAATAATTTGTTTTAAATCTGTACCTGACGTTTTCGGAACCCAAATGACCTTTTATGAAAAAGATAAGTTTAGAAATGGATAGATCTTTTTGAATAGGTAGAAAACTGTATATTATATGCGAAATTTCGAGTTAAAATGAGCAAGTTATGGCCATTTTAAATTGGAATTTCTTCTTATACGATTTTACCGCGATTTTAAGAGAAGTTTAGAATCTCCAAGAATAAAAATTTCATAAAAAACTTATCCCGAGTATTTCTTTTGTCTAGGTGATGAAAGATACGAGATTACCCTACCGAGGATTACTACGACTAAGAAGATCGCAAAATGGACGAGTGAGTTATTCCTCCTAATTCGTTACCTTGCTTGTGCTTGTAAAGTAGTAATATTAGTATACTAAAAAAGATAAAAATGGATATATTTGGAGAATTCGGGATTATGTGTATATATGTGATTCTATGTTTATGTGTGAAATGAGAATTAAGAATATCGCAACTTTGAACTGCTTGTTTAAATAATTTTCTTTACTTACTTGTATGATTGTTTATTGTTTGCTAAATTGATTGATCGCCCCTAATAAACCTTAATAAGGTTTGGCTTAAGAAAACTAAAACGATCACGTATAGCATCCATCGAGTCACATCTATTTCGGAAGGCTGCTACTACTCCTACGCGTAGAGTTGGATTGGCTGTGATCGTGCGGTGCCACGGGCCATGTTCCTTCCTGAAGAATCCAAATCGCTCGGGGAAAGCGACTCTAGGTTCGGAGCCAAGCCAACCAAACGCTGTGGGTGAGGACTTGGGGACTAGCAGTAGAAGGTCGAGAACCTTCAACCCGATTCCCTAACCTTTGATACGGAAGGGTAAATCCGTTCTATATATGGTTTTCAGATAACTATATATATTTGCGTAATCATGTGATTGTTGCATTTTTTGCATAGCATATGAAAATATAAATAAACTTGTTTGAATATACGGTGCGAATGAAAATGAATATCTCACTAAGCTAGTTGTAGCTTATACCCCTATAGATTTTGTTGAAACAGGTATACCCGTGGCTTAAATTGAGGATCATGACATTAATGAAGTCATGAAAGGATGATTAGGCTTCTATGAAGAAAATGGAATCATAAGATGAAGTAATTTTGTAAGATTCTTTATATATAATGACTTATATGATTAGTAATGTATATTTATTTGAAGATAATAGATGGATATGCCCCTAAGAATTGAAATGAAATGTGTATGTTTTACGATAAGTATTCTCTTTACCTTGTCACTTATTTATTATCAATATAAATTGCGCTACTCCGATGTGTTCCCTTGGTTGTGATGTACGCTTTGTACATAATATGGAAGCCTTTGCATGACTAAGGTAGTCATTCTTAGGCTTTAGTATTGTGTACAACGGACTGCCACGTTTAGGGTACCCCTCGGGGTATGACATTGTGCCTTTTATGAATTAATATGTATATATATGTTTAGAATTATAAAAAAACTTTTGAATTTCTTAAGAATTTGTTGGCATAAATTTTTCAAAAGTGTAGCCTATTTTCAAGCCTAAATTAAACCTAAATGAGCTCCAAATTAAGCCAAATTTAACCCAAATTCTTATATGCCTCAAAAGTCAAACTTAAGATAATAATGAGTCATAAATTTGATCCTATATTGCCTCTTTTGATAGCCCTCATTTCCCATACGAATTTCCTATTCTTTCTCTCCTTTCTCTTTTCCTTTTCTTCAAACTACAAGCCCTAAACTAAAGACCAATACCAAGCTTTTGGATTCAAAAATCTCTCTAAGCCAAAGCCTCTACATGTAAGTTAAAGCTAGTATAGACTCTTGTTTTATTTCCTTTCTTGTAGTATATGTGTGAAGCCTATGGTAGGGTGAGTAAATGTCTTTTGAGTTGTATGGTTCATGCATCGATATAGGTTAGATTGTGTTTTGTTTTTGTATGAACTTGTTTATGTGTTATGGTAGTAGTGAGGGGTGTTGGTGAGGAGTGATGTTGATTTGAGTAGTCGAAGTTGAAGTGAAGAGGAGGAGAGGACTTGATGTGAATGAAGTAGTTAAATGTGTTGTTTTAATGTTCAAAGTTGCTAGGATTGATTAGAGTGGATAGAAGATAGTATATGAAGCTAAATGTAATCCCCTTAATTTACATAACCTAATTTTAACAAATACTAAAAATGTAATATAGAATTCTATAGAATATTTGGAACAAGTAGTAAAAATCACTCCAAATTTTTCTTGATTTAAAAATGTTAAAGTGTCAATGAATTTGATTATAATTAGAAAGATTAGAATCTCTACCAATAAAAATTTCTAAATACAAACTGTAACTTCTATGATCACAAATAATTAAACAACGATAAACCAATCATTAATATAAATTCCTGAGTTCTTTTTCCTCAAGTTCAATACTTAGGAAATAAATCATACGCTTGTTAAATAATGAAATAATGGTGTTCAAACTATTTTTAATATGTTAATACCAATAAGTAGCCTTAGATAAAAATATGTTGTATTAACAAATTAGTATAAATAACTCCTATACAGTAAAACCCAATATATTTTGTAAAATAATAAATAATCCAACAAGAAATCATAAGTTACAAATAAAAGACGATTAACTTTTAGAACCTACAAGTTATAAAAATATAGACTAAAGATAAATTACTAGAATTACAAAAGATACGATAAGATCACACATATATTAATATCTAAGAATCTAGATCTTAAATAATATTTAAATTTCACTAATATTCTAATTAAAAGATTTAGAGATTTTATAAATTAAATCATGAATTGCCTATGTAACCTTCAATAATTTTCATAACTAGAAAATGAACAATTAGTAAATGTGAAACTAATATCAAATATATGATTCAACAAAAATCGTAGGATAAACCTATGAGTTGTAATAAGATCATTCATAGTTTAAAAATCTAAATAAAAATTTCTTTGACCCTAATAGATACCAAAAACTAGGTTTCGTATCTTAAACTGGTAATTCAAGATATAAATAGAAGTAGCTCTAAATTTCAAAATTGATAAGATATAGTCTATTAATAGAGCTTATAGGTACAAAACAATAATCCAAATATGGATTACTAGGATTATAAATACATAATAGATACTAACACCAATCAATAATTACTAATCTAGATCTAAAATGAAAATTTCAAACCCGTTGTTATACTTGTTAAGGAATTCTGAATTCGTTGAGACTTGGTTCCTAATTTAATTTATTGAACTTGAAAAATTTAATCACGTAAGTTAAAATACTAAAAATAATTAATCGTGTAAACTTTAAACTAAAAATTTGAATATACAAATAATCTAGAATTTTTATAGGAACTTAGAAAATTTTATTTAGATAAAACTCTTACGTAACGGGTATAGATGTAAGTTTATAAATTAATATTAGTTAAAATATTTTAGTTAATTACTATTAAGCAACTAATAAACAAATAAAAAAAATGAAAGACGGAATCACTGCACATTTGAAATCACGTGGAACAGAGGATGGTGCAGAATTGTCACGCAAGCAGTAAAGGAGTCGGCTGCAAATTTGTTTTATCCACGCACGGAATAGAGGAGTCTTCATCCGGTGCAGATTTTGTTGAATCACAGTACAAAATGGATTTCTTGGCTGTAATTTACGTTGTATCATGTCCAACATTTGCACCAAATTGAGTTCCCGAAATTTCAAATGCCAATGAAATGCAAATTGAAGCTGCAGAATTCGCGCTAGAACAAAGGAAATAGAGGACACAATGCAGAATTCTTCACAGGAATAGGGGAATTACGGCTGCAACTTTGATCCAATTTGAAGCTCCAAAAGTCCAAATGAAAATGACATGTAGACAACAACCTAAAACAAATTCAACTCTGGTCCAAAACTTCAAAAATATTGGCTGCACAAAAGGAGGAAATAGCTACTGATTCTTCATGCAATTTACATCCCAATTTGCACCTATTTGGACTCCAATTTCAACAAGAAAATGACCCAACAACCAATCATCAAACCCCAGCTTAGACACTCATTAAATGCAAGGAAAATCCAGCTCAAACAAGTAAGGAAACAACTCCATTTTCCCTTGTACTTCACTGTGATTTTCAATTGTAGTAGGAGGAAAAATGGAACAAATAGTAGCTTTGTTACCCAATTGTCTCCACCGAATATAGCTTAGTTTCTAGGCTTTAAAGGAGTTGAATATTTGACTATTAAACACCAATAAAAAAGCCTTCAAATATACACTTCAATCACCAATTGTTGGATAGAAAACAACAAAGGAAATATGATCCCAAAACCATACAAACTAAGATGGAAAACATAAACAAAAATTGCAACAGAAAAATTAGAATTTGGCCTCTGTTTTCATATGAATTTTAGCCCGATTTTGATTCGATTTTCTTGCAACTTGAGCCTCCAAATTACACTTGTAAATGGCCTTAACTAACTAGCAAATAAATACAATTAATACCCCCTTAAAGTCAGCCACAAATCTTACACAAAATATAACAAAAATTGTCCTCCAAAACAACCAAATTCGTATATGAAAATCCCAACTGTAGTTTGCAAGTTTTTCAAGCCCAAAACACCCTCTTTGGCCTCCTAACTTTAGCTTAACCTTGGTACATATATAAAGCCTTAAGTTTGACACAACATTAGCTCAAAATCCCTATAAGAACAAGTTGAAATCCTAGCTACAAAAAGAGATGAACAACCACTTTCCTTCACCATTTTCTCCAGTTAGACAACCTCTAAGGAGCGCTAAAGCAAATATAAACCTTGTCTTATTTCCTATATCCTATCCAAGCATCAACCACATTCAAAAACATTCATTTTGTCTTTCCAACAACATCAAAAACCAATCCAAATAACTCTTAGTTGTCATGACACCAAGCTAGAACTCAACCTCAACAAGGTAAGAAAATCCAGTTGAAGTAGTTATACTTATAATTTAGCTAGAAACTCACTAATCAACCTTTGATATAGGTTTGATTCTTACTATAGGTTTGGCTCATAATTTATGTCTAATGCCCCTAAGACCTTATATGAACATAAAAATTGATAAAACAAGCTTTAAAAACATGATTAGGAGCTTTACATTACAAGAAAAATATTATGAACAATTCATAGAAACTATACATATTGATAATTTTACAAATTATGAGTGAGCTAAAGAAATAGATAAGAGGATTAGATGATGGTTTTAAATTATGTAAAGATCCAACCCAACAATCCTTAAGATTTAGCAAGTCAAGTCCCCAACCATATATAATATTTTCATATTATATGTAAGGTTGTCTTAAGTCTAACAATTTATGTGAATTGTTTGTTTAACCCACTATAACTTGATATAAAGACTTTTTATATAAAAGGATTACTCCCTTGAGTAATCTATTCATATAAAACTTTTAAGGAAATAATTTACAATTTTGTGCCAAGCACATGACACAACAAAACTTACATAAGTTTTTACAAAACAAGAAAAATAGACTTTAAGTCTTTATATACAAACAAGGCTTAACTAACAAGCCTCTATTCAAAATACAAAATACATAATTGACCCAAACAACTTGTTAAAAAAATAAAAAACTTTCTTCCTTGCCATCTTGCACTCGATTCCTACTCGCCCCACTCATCCATAAACTTCTCCCAATCTGACCCATAGCCCATATCATCATAATAGTCATCATCACTTGAAAAATAGCAACAGTGAGCCAAAAGCTCAGTACACAGTAACAACACTCAAAAGCGTAGTGACAATCATACCTAGACTAATGCAATGCAATATTAATGTTTTATTTATCTTTCTTTAGTATTCATTGATCAAATCATCATTGGAGTATTCAAACTCCGAGACAAGTCATGGGATTCTGGGGATCCTGAGTAACGCTCACGACGCTCAGGGGGTTGATATAGATAGCCCGAATATCTATATCTCCTAGATAACGTTACACTGAAAAGAATAATCTCATATAGGTTATATAGCCGTTGCCTAACTTCACTTAACTCAATCCATAATATAAATTAATTCACATGCTCCCAAAAACATTGAATTAAATTATACTATTTCTTTTCAAGAATAAGTAAATGTTGCTCAGTTACTACATTTCCTAATGATTATCCGCCGAGCCTAGTCATTGCATCATGACTATTGGCCTAAGCGTCTACACTAACATATCATTGCATCATGATAAGTTACCGCTCCTCGGACCGGATTCAACGGTGAAAACACAGGCAATTCAAGCAATATTTAAGTCATTTAGAATTTAAATCAAATTTAAGTATGCCTATCCGAACAAACATACAAGCAAGTCACTGCGTACCTGAGATAGCTCGGGAATTAACGGGGTTAACTGAGCGAGAATCTATCACTGTTTAAAACAATATTAAATTTTACACATAGCTTAAGCACTAATTAACTAGTTGAAAATACAATTAATCAAAGAAATTAAAATAAATTAATACAAAGTCATAATAAAGCATTTAAACATCCTATTATATCATAGAACACTTAACAAATACTTAATTGATCATATATCAAACTTCGGAAAATTTTGAAGAAAGTTTTTAAAATTCAAAAGCGCAAGTGATACGCCGGCATTCAAAGCCGACGGCTTTAAACCGGTGTTCAACACTCTGAAAATCAACACTGCTAATGCTGGCAGCGTTCAAGGGTACGCAGGCTGCCTTCATTTTACGTCAGCGCTTTGAGCCGGTGCAAAATGCAAAATTCAAATTTCCAAAAGTTTACAGAGAGGTAGAAACCGGCAGCGTATCCATGTACGCTGGCAGCTTCTCACTCTACGCCGGCGGCTTTGGATTCTCAGTAGCCGGCGTATAATGTGAAAAAATGAACGCCGACAGACTTTTCCAATGAAAGCCGATGGCGTTTGAACGGCTTTAACAAATTTAACTCTGTTCGCTTCCAACACCGCCTATATGTCGGCGCGTAGAAGCCCTAGATGCTGGCGTACGACCAAAATTTAGCCTATACGAAAATGTTTTTGATTTCTCTTGTTTTATTACAACTTTGCTCACTTTAAAAAATTCTCAAACTTATTCTAAACTTCCCAAAGCTTGTTATATGTTCATTACATTATTCAAACAACATAAACTCTAACTCAAAACATCAAACTCTCCACCACAAATCATCATACACAAATCATACTTCAAACCCCAGATCACTACACCCAACATTTAGTCATCAACCATTTGCATTTCTCAACACTTCTAATCTCTTATACTACATATACAACCAACTCCTATAACAATAAAACACTTCTCATACAACCAACAAAGCATATAAGTCCTCAAACACAAGTTAAGCTTAAAACCTATTGCTAAGAAACAATGAACTTGCATATTTTGAAGACATGAAAAACATATTTACCAATAGAACTTTAGACCTTGGTTTTGTGATCCTCTAGCATGCTTTTGATGGTGGAAAGTGTAGAAGATGAAAGGCTTATCTATATAGATCCATGGGAGAGCTTTGGAGAAGAAGAAAATTGTGTTTTGACGCTTTTGAAGGCATGTTTAGGAGGTCTGAAAATTGTGCACGAATTTTGCACTATTTGAGTTGATATTATCTCAAGTTTTGACTTTTGAGGCATAAGAGATCAAGGGACTTAATGACTTATCAATTGCTAATTAATGAACTTGTCTTTAGTTAATTAATGTTGTGTTTAAGCTCCCTTTAAGGTAAAAGAATTATGTTATGATGAGGCTTATGCACATGGATCTATTTACTTATTTTAATACATTCCAAATATAATTCTTACATGTTAATGCAATTTAAATTTTATGAACTAAATATTTAATAAATTCTAGAGTATTTGAATATTTTAACACAATAATAAAACACATAGTTCATCATGAACACAAATTATATTCAATACATATCAAAAGCATGTATAAATTCAATAACACACATATAAAATATAAGTTGGAGATTTCATGATTATTTCAAATTATATAGTTGAAAAATGTTGTATTAATGATATATAGTTATTTAGGATTATAGAAATATCAACTTGAAAATTTAGAATTCTAAGCTTTAGGAAATTCGAACCCAAAAAGAAATCAAATAAAGAAAAGTGTTAAAGAGATCAAATAAAATGTATTGATGTGTTTTTTATAAGCCAAAAATGACCTCACCAATGGAAAGAACACGAAAAATACTATGAAAACTACTATTTATCCCTAAAAAACGGACTAGAAATGAGTTAGATATCACAAAAACAAAGTTAAGATAAAACTGTCATGATTCAACCGAAAATTGTAGACTTGATTTATGAATTTAAAAACCTTGCATGTTTCTTTTCTTGAAAATAACACCACTACTAGAAAGTATTCAAAAAGTACTATCAAATCGACTATTTATATAACGAATTCGGATCTAAAACGAATAAGAAATCGCAAATAGAAATTAACTCAGTTTTTACTCTTAATAAACCAATATTAATGTTACTGTTATTCCTATTAATATGATTATGATTATTACTATTATTATTACTACTGATTATATTATTCAGTATTATTGATATTTTCAACATGAGTCATTAGGATTATTAATATTGTTATTTTTACGTTAAGGACACTATATTTATATTATCATCAATTTTATTATTATTTTTGTCACTAATATTATTATTTACTAATAGTATGAAACTTGTTGTTATTATTATACTTGTATTTATTATTGATATTGATATTAGCATTTCAAAACTAATATTATTGATAATATCATATTATTAAACTTAGCTTGTTTTGCAATAAAAATATAAAATTGAAGTATAATAAAAAATTGATATGTCTAAACTCCATAAACATACGATTTTATTAAAATAATTTTTTTAAAGGTATAGATACCAGAACATACCCTTAAATAAATAAAAACACCAATTTGAGAGACAGATAAGGTTGACAAGCAAAGAATTAATAAACAAAAATCTTCTACTAAAAGCAGTAGGACTTAAGGAAAAGACAAACCCCTTAAATAAAATATATAGATAGTAATTAAGATCAAAAGGAGCAAAATGAAAACAAATAACATATAAATATTCTTTACTATAGGGGTTAAAACCTTAAAAAACTTTATACAAATAATAGAAACCGTGTCAAATATTAATATAGAATAATTAGGCACCAATAAGGATTCGATTAAATTATTTAACGATGCAATAATTCATATAATGAGCTTAGTCTAATGTACGTCAATTAGGATCAGCGCCTTTAATTCTAGGAAGACTTCTCTTACAGAAATAATCCAATAATGAATCTCTGTTATTTCCTTTCATAGGAAAATAGATCAATTACCGGACTATCTGTAGCTTATACAACAATTTAGCAAGGACCACAGGTGAGTTACTTGACTTTATCACATTGTTTATGCTTGTAGTATAGCTGTGTTTGAAATAATATATAATCATTTGATATGGATGCGGGATTAGGAATAATACATGATGCGTGGTGTATGATTGAATGACAAATTATCATAATATAAGTGATAATTCTATTGTATGATAAATGTTGTATGAAGCATGTTGATGATTGTTTGTAAATCATATGATCGCCTTAAACTTGATTAACAACTACTGGTATTATAAATGAAATGGACATGCATCACATGATTTGCATAAATTGCATTTGAAGATGTGGCAGCCTACTACATGTTAGTATTTTGTTTCTCTGGTAATACTTGGCTTTTCATGGCAAGAGGCTATTAGTTTTATACAAGATTACCTTTGTTCTGTCGGTTGCATGGGAACTAACTGGTAATGAAGGACACCGCCCATGGTATCGCTATGAAATGACTAACACTTAGTGGAGTTTCTAAGACTTAAAACAGGAATTGAGTGCCCAAAGTATAAAGAGATAACTACAATGAGGATCGTGGCTTTCCTGTATACTTAGTATCTCCTGGGTAGGTGGGCCATAGTATCGAGTTCCTTCAACCCCGATGAGAAGGCGTAAATCTCCATCCTGCTTTGGATTCTAGATCATCCAAGCTTGTAATATGCATATGATTGAATATTGCATTGCATACGATTGATAATTATACTTGCTTGTTTTTGGTTGATATGTGGTTTGGTTAGGTTATCTCATTGAGCCCGTGGTTCACTTACTACCCAACAGTTTTTGTATAGTATTAATACTAGCTGGGATTAGGCTAGGAATATGTGAAGAGAGCTTCTCCAACGAACTCTATTGATGATAGAAATATAGGATATGGTAAACTTAGAATGTAAATTAGATAAATTTTATAATAGTTGAAATTTGTAAGTTGTAGTTTGAGACCCATTTCTACTATTTAGTAGGGGATACCAATGCTTTGCGATCTTGATAGAAATTGGAAAATCAGATTCCATAGTTGAAATCTTGTAACATATTATATCATTTATATGATAAACTTTGATAAATAGAGTATTGTACACCCTAACTTACAAGACAACTCTCATATTACGGGTCCACACGTGACATGGTAGTTTTAAATTTATCCTACTAGGTCCTCTTTTAAGGCATAACAATAAATATGAGCTTGAACAAATTAAAAGTGTTATAAGTTATAAATTTGTAAAGTGCAAAACAGGGGAAATAAACTCTTTTCAAATAGGTCTGTTTTTGAACGTACGTCGACATCTGGTACTTTAACGTCGCCGCGCGTAGAGGCGGTGTTGAATGTGATTAGAAACGATTTTTTTAAAGCCGCTTCAAACGCCGCCGGCTTTTGCAAGAAAATTTGCCAGCGTTTATTTTTTCAAAGTGTATGCCTGCCATTAGGGTTTCAACATCGCCAGCATATTATTAGCCTTCCGGTTTGCGCGACCCAAATACAATCCAATTGGAGTAACACGCGGGTCGGAGCACTCAAACGGATCCGATATAAATTCTGAAAGAACAGAAAACCCTAGCAGCCTCGCCTCTGTCTCTGTCTGGTAAGCCTCTCTCTCACTTTATCTCTATATTCTTTTACTTACTAAAATGTAACCCTAACTCTCAACTGTTCTTGAATGTTCTTAAGGTTCAGGATGGAGAAAGGAGAAAGGAGGAGGAAAAAGGATAAGGAACAGATACTACACTGTGTTCGAGCCACAGTTGCTCCACATCAATTGAATTCATAAAAGGGGGAATAAAACTTCATTTTCCCTTGCTCAGTATTTATTTCATTTCGTTCGTCTATTCTGTTACACAGATATGAGTTTGTTACACAGACTGTACTCAATATGCTGTTTATTAGCTGTACATCTATTCCTATCTGTTTGTACTATTACAACTGTGCTTAACTGTCTGATTATTTGCTAAGTAATTACAATTGTAATCTATGTACTTTCGAAGACAGCTGGTTATCCTTGTTGCTCTTGTTCTGTTACTTGTAACAGATGACTCCCCTTCTGAAAATACAACCTTGTCCGCAAGGTTGTAATTGGAATAAACTTGACAAAACCGGTCATAATCTTCCCAGCTAGCATCTTCCAATGGTAATCCCCGCCATTGGACCAAAATTTGCTTGATTGGGTGACCTCGAACCATTAAAACCCTAGAGTTAAGAATACTCATCGGTTCTAGAATGGGATGATTATCTATGGCTTCTGGAGGTAATTCTAATGAAACCGTAGAAGACCCATAGTATTTCTTCAGGGAAGATACATGAAAGACGTTATGAATTTTTGAATTTGGTGGAAGCTCTATTTTATAAGCACACTGTCCCACTTTTTGAAGCACCCTGTATGGCCCATAAAACCGCTTAGCCAATTTATGGAAATTGCTAGCAATTGAAGTTTTTTTATATGGCTTGAGCTTCACCATCACCAAATCCCCAATATCAAACGTGACATATGTTCGATGAGTATCAGCAATGATCTTCATTCTTTGTTGAGCCATCTTTAGATTGTCTTTTAAAGAAGACAATAATTGATCTCTAGTAGACAGTTCCTGGTCCACTGCATCCAACTTGGATGTGCCCCGGACATAAGCTGGAATTGTTGGTGGAGGTCGGCCATATACCATCTCAAATGGTGTACTCTTAGCCCCTTCATGATATGAGCAATTATAGGCAAATTCAGCCCATGGAAGGAACTTAACCCATTGTTGAGGTCGTTCCATTACAAAGCACCTCAAATATTGTTGAATAGTTCTTTTAAAACCTCTGTTTGACCATCCGATTGAGGATGATAAGCAGAACTCATGCACAATTTTGTCCCACTTAAAGAAAATAATTCCTTCCAAAATCTACTCATGAAAATAGGATCTCTATCAGAGACAATAGTGCGAGGAAAACCATGTAAACGTATCACCATGTGTAAAAACAAAACTGCTACCTTAGAGGCAGTAAAATGTTCATCCAGAGCACCTAGATGGCAATATTTGGACAATCTGTCCACCACTACCAGAATAACAGTAATTTTGGGATTTAGGAAGGCATGTGAT
The DNA here is from genome assembly GCA_024138025.1 of Combretum micranthum. Taxonomy (NCBI): domain Eukaryota; kingdom Viridiplantae; phylum Streptophyta; class Magnoliopsida; order Myrtales; family Combretaceae; genus Combretum; species Combretum micranthum. The sequence goes on from JAMXBD010004407.1 coordinate 48,197, forward strand.
GAAATCCATGCTCACATCTTCCCAAACTCTGTCTGGAATAGGCAATGGAACTAACAAGCCAGCTGGTGACTTAGTAACATATTTGACCTGTTGGCAAATCAAACAGTTCCGTACAAATTGCTCAACATCTCTCCTCATACCATCCCAAAAGAACTCTGCAGAAATCCTTTTAAAGGTTTTCAAAAACCCAAAGTGACCAGCCATTGGGGTTGTATGAAATTCCTTTAAAATAAGAGGCACCAAACTAGAAGATTGTACCAAAAATAATCTGGAATGGAAATACAAAAATCCATTTTTCCAAGTTAAAGGATACTTATGATACAACCCTGCAGCCAGGTCAGAAATAAGAGCTGTAAATTCTGGAATAGTCTGATACTCTTGTTTAAGCACCTCTAAATTGGAAAAACAAGGAGCAGACAATCCAAAATTCTGTGCATCCTCTCCATGTTGTCGTGACAAGGCATCAGCCACAATATTTTCTTTGCCCGCTTTATAAGTAATTGAGTAATCATAACCCAATAATTTTGACAAATATTTCTGCTGATCAGGTGTTTGAATTACTTGAGTCAGAATTTCCTTCAAACTCCTGTGGTCTGTTCGAATCACAAAATGCTTTCCTAAGACATATTGACGCCACTTCCGAACAGACTCTACAATCCCATACAATTCCCTCATATGCAGAAGCCTTTCTTAAATGAACAGGCAGTTTCTTACTAAAATATGAAACAGGACATTCATCCTGTAATAAAACAGCACCAACTGCAATACCTGAAGCATCTGTTTCAATCACAAATTGTTTAGAAAAATCTGGCAACTTCAAAATAGGGGCTTTAACTAAAGCTTCCTTAAGCTGGTCAAAAGCAGTTCTTGCTCCATCAGACCATTCGAAACAATCTTTCTGTAATAAATCCGTCAATGGTCCAGCAATTCGAGCATATCCTTTAATAAATCTTCTATAATATCCTGATAAACCCAGAAATGCCCGTAATTGTTTAACTGTCCGAGGAACTGGCCATTGTTGAACCCCTTGTACCTTAGATGGATCAGGGCTGACACCTTGGACAGATACAATATGTCCCAAGTATTCAATAGAGTCTTTGCCAAAAAGACATTTACTAGCCTTCAGATAAAACTCATGCTGTTTCACGTAGTCAAAACCAACTCCAAATGACTCAAATGATCAAGCATATGCTTACTGTAAACCAGTATATCATAAAAAAAAACAATAACAAACTTACGAAGATAAGGCTGGAAAATGCGATTCATAATAGACTGAAATGTGGCAGGAGCATTAGTTAAACCAAAGGGCATTACTAAAAATTCGTAATGACCTTGGTGTGTCCTAAAAGCAGTCTTTTCAACATCACTAGAATGCATACGAATCTGATGATAGCCTGATCTCAAATCCAATTTCGAAAAAACAGATGCATCATGCAACTCATCCAACAATTCATCAATGGTGGGAATGGGAAACACATCTTTAATTGTCACTTGATTCAAAGCCCTATAATCAATACAAAAACGCCATGTCCCATCTTTCTTTTTAACTAAAAGCACCGGACTGGAAAAAGGGCTAGTACTGTGTTGAATAATCCCCATTTCTAACATATCAGACACTTGCTTCTCAATTTCATTCTTTTGAAAATGGGGGTATCTATAAGGTCTGACATTTACTGTTTGAACTCCATCTACCAACTGAATTCTATGCTGAATGTTTCTTAACGGAGGCAATGATGAGGGTGCTTGAAAAACTGATGCATGGCTATCCAATAGATGATCTAAATCTCTATTGTTGGTGGTAATGCTACATGAGTTAGAGTTTACCTCCTGAGCCACTAATTGAAAATAAGAGATGACAGCATCTTGTTGAATCAACTTGCGAAGTTGATGATGAGAAATCTGGGATAATAGTTGCTGATCATCACCCTTAAGCACCACCACAGACCCTTTGTAAACAAATTGCATAGTAAGACTACTATAGTCAATTGTTACTGGTCCTAATTGCTGCAGCCACTGCACACCCAGCACAAAATCTGCTCCTTGGATGGGCAACATAAAATGTATCACAAAAATGCCCTTGAATATCCAAAGTCACATTTTCACATTTTCCATCACAAGACAATTTACTGCCATTCCCTATCATCACATTAAACTGTTTGTCTTGAACAACAGACAATCCCAAATGTTGTGCTATTGTTTGCACAAAATTATGGGTGCTGCCTGAATCAACCAAAACAGATACAGCTTTGCCTTTTATTTTTCCACAAAATCTAAGAGTACGAGGAACAGAATGCCCTGCTAAAGCGTGATAACTAATGGTACCCTCATCCAACTGAACATCTTCACACTCCACCTCTTCCAAACACTCACAATCCTCCCCACCTTCATCCACTAATAACATAAATTTGGCCTTACATTTGTGTTGTCTCGAGTATTTCTCATCACAGTAATAACAAAGACCTTTTTCCCGTCTTTCTTGAAGTTCAGCTTGTGTCATTTTTTTGATGGGTAAAGATTTGGAATTTGTGGAAAATGGTTTGGAAAACTGTAAAGTAGAATTGTGGTAGTAGTGTTTAAAGGTAAAGTGTTTGAGGTTGTAGTTAAAGGTAAATTGTTTGGATAGACTTTAGTGGTGAAAGTGTTTGGGAAAGTGTTTGAATTGGGCTGGAGGGTCTGATTACGAAAAGAAGTGTCTAGAATTTTGATTCATGCATTTTGGCAAGCCAAATAGCATGATGTAACGATGTTGGTCGAGCAATTTGGACCTCTTTTCTAATATGATGTTTTAACCCTGACACAAAACAGCTTAAAAGAAAGGAGTCAGAAATACCCGTAACCTGATTGGATAAGGCCTCAAATTCTTTCTGATAGTCACTAACGGATTTTCGTTGAATCAGTTTTGACAAAGCACCCTGAAAATCTTCATATTCCGATGGACCAAAACGAGTCTTAATAGACTGCAAAAATTGAGACCACGTACTGAGTTGTTTATTTTGTTCCAGCCATTGAACAAACTGTAAGGCATCTCCTTCCATTGCAAATGTGGCAATGTCTAAACGCTGCTCCTCAGGAACTTTATGAAATTGAAAAATTTCTGCGTCTGATAGATCCATCCCAATGGATCTGGACCAGAGAATTTCGGAATTTCTAGTTTAATTCCTTTCAGTAAGGAATCAGCCATGGAAGATGATGAATGTGATATACCCGAATTCTCTTGTTGAACACCTGCTACATGCTCATTCTGATTCCGCATACTATCAATCTTTTCACCCACTTGCTGAAAAGAAGAATTGACCGTAACATTCAATTCTTGTATATTTTGATGCATCATAGAAGTAGACTTCATGGATTCTTGCATCTGCACTTGCATTGCTTTCATTGTATCTGCTAACGAAAAAACTAAACTCTGTAGTTTGGCAAATTCCTCCTGTGATCGAGTTGCCATTTCAGAAGAACGAGAGCACCAATATTAGCCTTCCGGTTTGCGCGACCCAATATGATCCAATTGGATAACACGCGGGTCGGAACACTCAAACGGGTCCAATATAAATTCTGAAAGAACAGAAAACCCTAGCAGCCTCGCCTCTTTCTCTGTCTGGTAAGCCTCTCTCTCTCTATCTCTATATTCTTTTACTTAAAATGTAAACCCTAACTCTCAACTGTTCTTGAATGTTCTTAGGGTTACAGGATGGAGAAAGGAGAAAGGAGGAGGAAAGGATAAGGAACAGATACTACACTGTGTTCGAGCCACAGTTGCTCCACATCAAATGATTTCGTAAAAGGGGGAATAAACTTCCTTTTCCCTTGCTCAGTATTTATTTCATTCCGTTTGTCTATTCTGTTACACAGATATGAGTTTGTTACACAGACTGTACTCAACATGCTGTTTATTAGCTGTACATCTATTCCTATCTGTTTGTACTATTACAACTGTGCTTAACTGTCTGATTATTTGCTAAGTAATTACAACTGTAATCTATGTACTTTCGAGGACAGCTGGTTATCCTTGTTGCTCTTGTTCTGTTACTTGTAAAACACATATGGGCGGTGTTGGATGCGAACATAATCAAAATATTTAACGCAGGGCTCAACGGTGCCGACGTATAATTCTAACACTGCCGACGTTCAGTCAAATTTTACTTGTGTAAAAAAGCTGCGTATCCCCTGAGTTTTACAAATTCAATCTTCTTCAATTGTCATTTCTTACTTCATATATGATCTTCTAATGAATATATGAGCTAAATAAACATGTTTTATGTATGAATTAGATGTTAAAACTATATGCTAAGCTTATTGAATCTCCTTGTATAGTTAACCTAGGATTGTGATATGTGTGTGTGCGTGTGCATGTGCATGTGCGTGTGTGTGTGAATTCTATATTCAATTATCGATTGTTTTGATATTCTTATTTCAGTTAAAGGTTCTTCAGTTATTTTCCCTCCGAGTGAATATATTAATATGCTATCGGGTTCAGGTACGTAATAGCTTGTTTGTTATGTGCTAGGACTAGGCATTCTTAAATTAATTTAATTTAATTCGACTTAATGTTTTGATGAACCGGATGTCTATTACGCTGTTTAACCTGGTCCGAGGAGTAGCAAACCTGTCATGATGCAATGACATGTTAGTTGGGTGCTTAACCCAAGTCATGATGCAATGACTTTACCATGATGAAATAGCGATTCATTTTGGTTAAGTGGGTAGCCGATAGGGGGAATAGTATCCGAGTAACGTTTGCTTAAACTTAGGGGGAAATACCATGGTTTAGTTCAAAATTTATGGGAACTTGTGAACTAGGCTCATGTTATGGACTGAGTTTAAGTAGAGTCGGGCAACGACTTTTGAACCCTAAATGAAGCTATTTCTTTATGGAATAAATATAAGAGTATAAGAGTTCGGACTGCTTATATCAACCCCCTGAGCAGTTGCTGTTACTCAGGACCCCTAAATTTCCAAAGCGTGATGCCGGGGTTTGAATACCCTCCCGTTGTTTTGTTGAAAGAATACTTAATAAGATAATGACTTGATTATTGATGCATTTCTTTTGATTTAAGTTTGCTTGATAAATTGTTCTTGTATTTTGTTATTGCGTACTGGGCCTTTGGCTCACTTTTGTTGTTTTGCAGGTAATGGAGATGAGTTATATGATGATCTGGGTTACGAATCAGACTTTGAGAAATTCATGGATTAGTGGGACGAATAGGACTCGAATGCCCCTAGATTTTGGAGAAGCTTTTGTTTAAAAGCAAAATTCTCTGTATAGAAGGCTTGATAGATAAGCCTAAGATGTAAAGACCTTAAGAGCTCTTAGGGTTACTTTTTGTACTAAGAAAAACTTGTAATTTTTGCAATGTCTTGTATTAACATTAAACTTTGTACATATGATGTATATATATGTATAGATTGCTTTTATTAGCAATCTTGTTTTGTTAAAGGTTGTTTATAAAGTTTTAGTAGATTTGATCAAACAATTCTCATAAACTGTTAGTTTTAGGACAACCTTACATATAATGTGAAAATATTATATGTGGTTGGGGACTCGGTACTCTAAATCTCGGGATTTAGTGGGTTGGGTCTTTATAACGTCAGTTAACCATTCTATGCAATTACCCCCTGCCGTGGAGTCCAAAAAATGTAAACATAATGGTTCATTACATGTATCACGTGCATGTAGCGTAAATTCACACACTTCACATGGTTTGAATTTGTAAAGGATTAGTATTGCATGGAATGATAATAAAAGGAATAATTTTGAGAGGAATTAGAGAAGTATAATAGATAGTCTTAGCAAGCTTAGGATCTTGTGACACTGATCTATTAAAAAGTTCTGGTTTCCTCATAAATGATATGATCATCTATTTATTTTGGTAGTAAGAAATTATCATTATTGGATTTCATGAACAATTAATGGTCAAGATTTATTAGGGTTTAATAATGTACAAGACATTTTTAACAAACCTATTCTAAGCCCACCAATCCAAAACTCTAAATTATCCCAAATTGATTCTAATAACTTGAATCTTATCATATAAGAATTCTTCATCTACAAATAGTTTGTAGAAATGTGTTTATAATCTACTCTTTTCAAATAAAAGATCCTATAAAGAGGGTCCTCATGACCGCCATGGGTTGGGGCTAGCTTTTAGCACAATGGACATGTGGAACTCTTAGAAAATAATTCTAGAAATAAAAATTGAAATCGAAACCCTAAAATCAACCCAAGTTAAAATCGAACTCTAGAAATTGTAAACAAGATCAAATACGAATTTCATAATCTTAAGAAAAAGAGAACTTTAAAAAACAAAATGGAAAATCCTGTAAACATTCAGTTTAAACCCGTATGCTTAACAAACCATCTATCTTATCCCTAACATGTAAATCGAGACAATACACTTAAATATTATTTAATGACAAAATTATAAAACCTTAAGACCTTCGACGAATTTCAAAATATAAAATTAATGCTAAAAGTTAACCCGGGTTAACACATAACCCTAGACTCGATTAAACAATCCCGATAATTGCAAAATATTAAATAAAAAATAATAAAGTAAAACTGAAAATATAAGTATGACATAAATCCTTAGATTTTAAAATTGTACGAGTAAATCTTAAAGCTGAAATTGAAATTGGAATACTAAAAGTCAACTAGGTCAACAATAAGACCTAGTGAGACTAGATTTGGTAATCCTGCGCTTGAAACCTGAGAATAAAAGAAATAAGCTAATAGTGGATTATAGTTCGGAATAATATCAGATAGCTTAAAAAGATCAAATTCATAAAAAATTTAATTGTTTTATATTTGAACGAGATCAGCTCTTGAAAAAATATGTATTCATGCTCAGGATAGTAAAAATATTCCGGAAAGCAGTATAGATTCATAATTTTATAAGGATTTATAAAATATCAACTTCGTAATTTTTCAATTTCTAAAAATATTAAATATAGCCTAGTTACACGTATTTTCTTTACTACTGGTAATTTATTTGTCTTGTTTACTAATTGTTGTACCATTTTTACTATTTATTATTTTTCACTTATCTCTACTTTTTCTTACTATTTACTTCTTACATTTTCTTTTCCCATAAAACTTTATACTTATCATATATTACATATTACTTACTTTTTATTACAAAAACACAAATTAATCAATTTCTCTCCCCTTTCTCACATCATGGTCGGTGCCCCTCTCTCTTTCCCATCTACTTTGTTTCTTTTTCAATTAAGCTAATTCACTCATAATTCTACTCCAAAACTCTATAAATACCCTTCCCTCCTTCATTCTTTACACACATCTTCTAAAACATGGCAAAACTCTTACAAAATTTCTCCACAATTCCCTTGTCTTCCCTACAAAACTGTGAGCCCCTCATTCCCTTCCCAAACAAATTTTCACAAATTTTCCTTTTTTTATTCATCTGCTACACTCATCTACAATCTTAGGTAAACATCCTAAACCTCTCTTTCTTTTATCAAAACATAACATGAACACTTTGTATGTTTTGATTTCCGAAAACCCAAGAGCATCATGCTAGGATGGAAATCATGAAAAACAACAACTTATTCATGTCTTGTTTATGTATTTACATTGTTATGTTCTTGTTCCTAACCTAACTACTATATATATTATTAAGTATAAGTATATACAAGTAGATGAAGCACCCGCAATGCGTATGTAAATAAAACAACCCAATATATATAAATTAAATAGATATATTGTTTTAACAGGTTGGAAGAGGACAACCTTAATTAGTCCTAGAAATTAGGAAATTAATTGTAAATCATAATTACAATTGTATTTTCCATAGATAACTTCTTCATGTTACGTAACTGCAATGCATAAATATGATATCAGAGCTTTAGATCAGTATATAAAGATACATGCTTAGGCTAAAAAAAGGAAAAGACTATGTTTATTCAAACCTTATTTAATTCTATTCAAACCCAATTTAATTTCATGATTTTAGGGATACTAAAAATATTTTACGCCCAAGCCCCGAAGGGTACCCTAAACGTGACAATTCGCCGTACACAATATTAAAGCCTAGGAATGACCGCCTCAGTCACGCAAAGGCTTCCATACTATGTACAAGGCGTCTAACACATGGAGGAGACACATCGGAGTGATACATTTTATATTGATACAACTTGAGTAACAATGTAAAGGAAATTCAATTCACTATACTTCAAATACAAATCATTATACTTCAATTACAATTCATAAAAGATTTTACTACATAAAACTATTACAAGGCAATTTAGAGAACCTAGCTAATATCTTCGAGCATTTTTATTCCCTGCCGGAATCCCGAAGTCATATTCGGCTCCAATCATCTCGGTCCCCACTTAGCATTCTTGAGATAACCTATTCATTCAAACATCTATTGGGGTATAAGCTACACTAGCTTAGTGAGAATTCCCTTGATTTCATACCATAACAAGTAAGTTATAAATCATTCATATGCTATGCATGAACAAAGACATGAGCAGACAATTATGTATGGGTATCCGGAACCCATACATAAAACGGATTTACGTTCTCTGTATCTTGGGTTAGGGATGGTATTGAAAGTCTACACGACTGTTGCTAGTCCTCGAGCCCTCGGTTTATAGCACTCGACTCAGCTAGGCTCACCCATGGAATGCATCCCGATGCGCCTTAGTTCCCTATGAATGAGCTCTAGCACCGGGTCTCATTATCCAAACAAGTCCTTGGACCATACCGATCAACCTGCGTAGGGTAGCACGCTACCAAATGCAACATGTCCGATGCAATGCATGACCAATTAAATTTTTTCTTAGGTCAAAGTATTCATACATTCTTTAGAGTGACCAACCAATATCATACACATAACAGAAGTAATATGAACAATGCAATTGTCCAATCGAATCATGGTTTTGATATGCTTTAGTATTCTTTGGCATACATACATCAAAGTCTCATCATCTATCCCATCCCCATTCATATCGGTTTTTATCTTGTTCGTATAATTCTAATGCAACTAGCTACAAGCACAAATAAGGTAACAAAATAAGAAAAGACTCACTCGGCCATTGGATCACCGGTCTTTTAGTAAAAGTAATCGATAGTAGAGAATCATCGATTTCGGGATCACCTAAAAAGAAAGAAATACCATAATAAGTATTTCATCATTTAACTAATCCAAACTATCTTATACAATCTATCAAATTTGTAATTCTTATCCTACGCGAGAATTCCAACTTAAAACGGCCATAACTTGGTCGTTTTAACTCGGAATTTAGCAAATTATATATCAATTTTTATCTATTTCGAAAGATCTATCTAATTCTAATATTATTTTCAAGTTTTGAAAAAATTTGTGTCACAAAACAGAAGGATCAGATCTAATCAGTAACGATCTCAATTTCTGAAAAATAGTTTTGTAATTGTTTGAAATATTTCTATTTGATAATTCAAGTATACATGAAATATGAATGATTTTCTAACATAAATGACATGTGAGGAATCTAATGTATGCATGATCTTGATGATTTTTTCTAAAAGAAAATTTTAGAACTTTTTATTTTGCAAGACCACAATAACAACTACTTGTGAAAAAAAAAAATAGTTTTCTAACTATTTGACATCACACTTGTGTTTTGGAATTCATGCTTAGGAATTTCTAGTTATCTTAGTTAAAATTGAGTCTTCATAACATACACTACCTAAGACCTTCATTTTTACATAAAAATTTGTATTTTACACTTTGCAAATATGTTTTCAAATAGGATTTACTAAAAAATCTGAATTTTTAGAAATCCACTTCTTGAATGATTCATTTTGGGAAAAACTTGTTTAATGCATTAAAATCTAAGACTTTATGATACGTATTACTTAATGACTCCATTCATTACATAAAACTTTTATTTTGAGCTTGGATAACAGGTATTTTCATGCCATTACTCCATTATTACGAATTTCTTAAAATGACAACAACTCAAATTTTTCTATTTTATTTCTACTCCTTGTTCTACATGTTTTTCTTAGCAAATCTCATCTTAATTTATAAAAATCATTACTTGATGATACATATGACCTAAACTCTTCATTTTTCATATAAAACATAAGTTTTGGAGTTGATAAATGGGTTTTTAAGACATGGTTTTAAAACCATCCGAATTTACAAAATTTGGATAAAACTCAAATTTCATATTTTGTAATCTCTTCCTATTTTTGAGAATCTCTACTAGTAGATCTACCATTTACTTATCAAAAACATTTCCTATTGATACTCATTCCATAAGGCTTCCATTTTCTAAACAAAACTTTCATTTTGGTGTTGAAAAATAGGTTTTCAAAATTGGTCTTGGTTGAGATCCGAATCTATCAAATTTATTTTTGGACATATCTTTTGATAAAATCCATCTAGACTTAGGAAAAATCATCCTTTACATATCCTATCTTAAAAGCCTTCCATATCTTGAATAAAAACTTCATTTTTAAGTTGAAAAACATGTTTTTAAACTATGCCTTGGCCTAAATCCGAAAATAGAACTTTGTCTTGAAAAATAATATTTGAAAATCACCTTTGAACCATATAAAATGAAGTCTTACTGAAATATATACATTAAGCCTTCATTATCTCAAGTAAAAATTTCATTTTGACACTTGGAAAGTGGTTTTTAAAAATGGGTCTTGCCTAGATACGAATTTCACATTTTTGTTTAAGTTCAAAACCAAGATCTACACTTAATATAAACATAAATGTAAAAGAAATCTATGGTAGTAAACTATAAACTCATAGATCTAAACTTTACTCCTCAAAATCATTCATTTATGATATCTATTCCTTAAGCCCTTCATTTTAAATGAAAAATACACATTTTGAAGTTGAAAAATAGGTTTTCTAATTAGGGTTTCTTTTTTATCCGAATTTTCAAAAGTTATTTTTGTTGAAACGAATATAGATCTTGAGCTTCCTAACACTTTTCTACTATCATTAAGCTATTACAAGTTATCTAAGAGCATAAAACAAAAGTCTAATGCATGTATGAACTTAAAAAAACTAGATCTAGTCTACTAAACTAGTTATAAATGCATGAACACTATGATGGTTATGTGAATCATGAATAGATGATGATTATATGCACAAATCACTAATAATAACAACATAACTTAATAATAAAACAAGATAATATCATAATAACTCAAATAACAAGATCTAAAACATTGTGATGGCAAGGATCTTATGTTCAAGTGTTTCCACTTCCCTAGCTTGAAGCTCATGGGGATTTTGTGTGGAATCACACTTGCCATTACATGTTTCAAGATCCTAAAGTATAGATCTCTTACCTATTTGTTATATGGAGTAAGAAATTTGAAGGAAGAACAAAGTGTGTGCGTGGGTAATGGGAAGGGAAGCTCTTGGCTAGAGGAGAGAAAAAGAGAGGGTTGTGTGAGTTTTTTGAACAAATGAAATAAAGTGAAAGAGAGAGAAAGTAAAAGTTTATACATATTAAGTGAAATTAGGGTTTGTGTGTATTATAAAAAGAAAATAAAATAAAACAATTTGGAGCCAAATGGGGGGGCTTGTGCGCCGGTCATGTGAGGAGTGAAAGAAAGGGAGAGTTTAAATTTGTTTTAATTTGTAATTTATGTAATAAAAAGTAGTAAATGTAATAATTGTTAAGGGACAAAAATTTCTTGAAAAAGAAAATGTAATGAAGTGTTTGTAAGGATGTAAGACTAGGGTATGGGTTGTATGTGTAGTAGGTTGTACTTGTGAATAGTAATAAATAGAAGATAAGACATGTATTTTACCGGTATTAAAGAAAATACGGCTATAACTGTAACTTTTATAACCCGAAAAATTATATAATTAATATATTTGAAATTCTTATGAAATTACGAGCCTAACGGTACTAATATCATATATTTAATATTTCAAATCCCGATGCACGCTTTTCAAAGTCTATACCTAACAGGGTTTGAAATAGATAAAAAATTCGCTAATATTATATTTTAAAGCATCCTAGTATTATTGCAACCTAAACTACACCCTTTACTCATACTCCGACTCCTTAGTTTAGGATTACGGGATTTCCGGGTTTAAACTACTAGGGTTTCCGGGTGATTCTCTGGTTTAGATCTTTGCCAATTTGGAAACTGATATTTTATGTTTATACAACACATTTAATTTGAGAAATTTATTTTAAATTTTATTTTTGTAAGTATTTAATATCTCTTAACATTTTTAGAATTATTGAATTAGGTTTTATTTCCGAAGGTTAATCATTATTTCTTGTTAATAATTTGTTTTTGAATTCTATATTATCAGATTTTACAATTCAAAGTTAAGTATGGAATTTGTCGTACGTAGTGGTTTTGAATTTGAAGACTGTTGAGTTCTTATTTTATTTTGAAGGATTTTCATTTTCTCAAGATTAAGAAATTTCTGGATTTGTTCGTGATTTAAGGCTAGTCAAAGTTCTGTTTCAAATTTGAAGCCATTTTTGGAGTCTATTTTCGACGTTTATTTTGGAATTATTTACTGGAATTTTTCGGGGCTTACACATATGCTAAAAAAAGAAAAGACTCTGTATATTTAACCCTATTTAATTCTATTTAAACCCTATTTAATTTTATGATTTCAAGAATACCAAAAATTTTTTACGTGCAAAAGACTATGTCTATTTAATTCTTATTTAATTCTATTCAAACCTTATTTAATTTAATGATTTTAAGAATACCAAAAATATTTTATGCCTATATGCTAAAAATATTATACTAAAAATATTTATATTAAAGACACCAAGGGGGTAGTTTTGTTTTAATAATATATATGTGTGTATACATATATATATTCTTAGTGCCTAATGCTCACTAATCTAACTTTTTATTTTATTCATTTATGTTTCTTGCATTTATTTATTTTCATGCTAAATAATCAATACTAGTCATTTTATAGTCTTAGGCTTATCCTCATCAAGTCAAAACATTTTATTTTCTTTGCTATGGGACTTGTCCATAAATCTAAGTCCTGGGGAGCCCTGACATGAATCTAAGACTCCTATATTTTTTATTTATCTTCTCATTTTTCTTTATGAGACTACTCTATTTCCAAGTCTCAGGAAGACTTAAATAAAAATCTAAGACATTCAAAATTTTCTTCTTTTTCTTTTTCTTAAGCTTTCTAATGCATTTTCTTTCTCTTTTTGGAACTTGTCCATTCTAAGTTCTAGGAAGCTTTGATGCAAGTTAAGACTTCTCAATAGTTGACTTTACATTTATGCTTATTTAATTTTTTATATCTCTTGTATTCGATATGATTTATTTTTCTTTTATCATATAATATAGCTATAATTTTATATTCATGTATAATTACAATGTTGTTGTCTTAATGGGATTTTTTAAAAAAATAAAATGAGTTCTTTCTTTTATAAAAATAAGATTAAACTCTCTATAAAAAAAATAATTTTTGACACTTAGGAAAGATTTCTACTAAAACTTATGAATGATTTAACAACCTCCTTTTCAAAAATTTAAATAGGTTCATCATAAATTTTTAGTGTTGCTTTTATGAAAAGTTTCTTCAAGACTTAATTATGTGGTTCAATTACTCTTTTTTCAAATACTAAAATAAATTTATTATTAAATCTTAATGTTGATAATTCCATATTATGCAAACTTTTCTTAAAAACTTATTTATAAGATTTATACCAACACTTCAATAAACACTAAGAATCAAACAATTGTTCTAAGTCAAGTTTAAAATTAACCCACCAGTTAAAACTTCACTTAAAAATGAAATCGGTATACAACTTAAGGAACTCAGTTTTAAGAAGTAAATTCATTTTCTTTTTATTAAGGAAATATAAATAATAGATATAATTACTAGACACTCACTTGTAACAAACTAAAGATTTTCCAACAACCTCCTAAAGGTTCATGTGTTGAAAAAAAATATGAATTTTTTCCAGAGTTATTATGAGAATCAGAATTTAAAACAAGCCATTCATTTAATTTTTCCCATATACTAAAACTTAAATCATTTTAGAAATAATAAAATTTAGAATGAGTTTCTTCATAAACCACATAAAGATTCATGTGTTGGAAAATAATTAGTTAAAAAAAGTCTAATATGAGAATGAAATATTCATGAACTCAAAATAAATATAAAATCATAATTTTATTTAATTAAGTTTCTTATTTACAAAATATAAAGAATTAAAACTTTATTTAAGAAGCAAACTTAGAAAAATTTCTATAAGGAAATACACTTAGAGTTTCATGCCACAGTGAATAAGACCATGTCTTGTAAAATAATTTATTAAATAAAATTCGTTTCAAATATGAGACCTTTGAGATTTTAAAATATATATTGAACTATGATTCTTATTTTCTTGTTGTTGAGTCACATGTTTACAAAACAACAAATTTAATTATAAGTCAAAGAATGATTTTTCACTAAACTCTATCTTTCACAACGATTGTTTACAAATTTTATTTTTGGGACGACATCACTAGAATCATGCATATAATATGAGTCTATGTATATATTAAATGATTTTTCAATTATATAAATATTTATGTATTTTCTATAGAATTTTTTGATGAAATAAAAATTTAGAAAAATTACAAATTGAGGTTGAAATTTTTGTGTTAGAATTGTACAACACGTTTTCAAACTCAAATGACTTCAAATGTTAAAAATAACCTTAGAAATATATAGATATTTTCGAGTAGGTAAAAGAAAGCATCTTATTTGCGAAATTCCGAGTTAAAATGAGTAAGTTATGACCGTTTTAAGTTAGAATTTCATATAATCCGATTTTGACGAAAGTAGCAAGATAGAATTAATAAGTTCAAGTAGAACTTCTATAAAATTCTCATTCCATATATTTTTTTTTATTTAGGTAACGAGGAATTTGAGACTCTTCCTTTGTGAGGATTATTACGACTAAGAAGATTGGGAAATGGACGAGTGAGTATTCCTTCTAAATTCACTACCTTGCTTGTGTTTATAAAGTAGTTGCACTAACATGATAAGAAAGATAAAAACATATATGTATTGAGGATTATCAAAGGTTAAGCATGCGTCTCTTTTTCTTATGTGATTAAGTGAATGTTAAGCATATCGCAACATTACAATGTTTGTTTGACTCTGTTTATTCATTTGTATGCTTGATTATTGTGTGTGTTTAAATTGATTGATCGTCCTCAATAAATCATAATACAGAATGGCATCAATAAGAAAATAGTCATGTGTAGCATCTGTCAAGTCATATTTTTGGAAGGCTGCTATTCCTACGCGTAGAGTTGGATGGGCTAAGAGCGTACCGAGACACGAGCCATGCTCCTTCCTAAGGAATCCACATTGTTTGGGGAATGCGACCCTAGGTTTGGAGCTGTGCCAACTGAATGCTATGGGCAGATGCCTAGGGACTAGTAGTAGAAGATTAAGAAGACCTTCATCGACAATTCTGTAACCCTTGATATGAAGGGCGTAAATCTATTCTATGTATAGGTTCCAGATAACTATACGTATGTGTATTCTTCATATGGTTATTGCGTAGGCATAGCATATTCTTGACTAACCAACTTGTTTGTTTGTGAATGTTGGTACGAATGATGAGAAAACATCTCATTAAGCTCATTGTAAGCTTATATCCCAATAGTTTTTATTGAAACAGGTATACTTAAGACTTCATTAGAGGTAGGACAACAAGGAAATCGTTAGTGGATCCTTAAGCTTTTACGGAAGAAGTGGGAACGTAAGATGGATTCACTTTCTTGTAATATCTTTATGAGCTATATATGATATGTTGGTGTTTTGGAGATTACTAGAAAATGTATTATGTGAATTTGAAGACATTAGTGGGAATATGCCCCTAAGAATTATAATTGACTTCGGTTATGCTTCATGTTGAATATTTCCCTTATCTTGTTACTTAATGGT
This sequence comes from Combretum micranthum, assembly GCA_024138025.1. NCBI lineage: Eukaryota > Viridiplantae > Streptophyta > Magnoliopsida > Myrtales > Combretaceae > Combretum > Combretum micranthum. The sequence continues at coordinate 64,117 of JAMXBD010004407.1, forward strand.
TAACAAAATAAATTGCACTACTCTGACACGTTCCCTCTAATGTGTTGTACGCCTTGTGCATAATATGGAAGCCCTTGCATTACTAAGGAAGTCATTTATTTGCTTTAATATTGCGTACGGTGGATTGCCACGTTTATGGTACCTCTTGGGGGTGATAGGATGCTAGGTTTGAATGAGCATAGGTAAAATACGAAGAAAGATATATTTATAGGATAATGGTATGTCAAGTGCATGTACTTTCAATTTTTAACAATATAGTATCTCATCTTTAGATTTTGATAAATTATTAGTATATGTATTTTCAAAGCATATGCGATTTGACGTCTCTATTAAATAATATTTGATGGACGTTCGTTTTGATGCTAAGATAATGGAAACATAATGC